>JAMKCH010013274.1:0-26878 GCA_023653785.1 Ophioderma brevispina | reverse complement strand
TTCTGAAGATGATGAAGAAATATTGGAAATACTGTTTACACAAAGAAGCGCATAGCAATCTAGAATCATTTCTTGATCGTTCATATACTATACATTAGAAATTTAACCCACTAGACTTAAAGGTGGTTGTTCCGATTTATGTGTATTGTGTTCTCTACTTGATATGAGAGCCTGGCACTTGCACATGCACCCCATCAAGTACCGTGGGAAACAAACTTGCGGTTTTGATGGTAGACGCAATAATGCATGTTGCAAAGCCCTATTCAATACTGTGCTAATAAAGTGGTTAACCACTAAAACGGCGGTTTTTTGTTTATATCTTGGGAATGAAATGGATTCGAGGGCTCAAATTTCAGGACGACAATGAGAAAAATACGGCCTTTCATATGATATCAAAATCGATACTACTTCCGGGTAAATCAGGGGGGGTCCCAAAGACGATCGGAACACGCCCCTTTAAGCGCAGCTCTCGATAATGTACAAGGGGCGTTTGTTGTGCGGAACTATGATTACGTGTTATTGCTATGAGAGGTTCCCGGTGGCACGGAAAAACAAATTTGTAGTCGTAAAGGTAGTTGGGAAGGTCTTCTGAGCCGCTGTTGGTTTAATGTTAGAAAACTAGTACATAAAAAATAAATTTGCAAGAAAACAAAATATCCAACAGAATGGAGAATTAAAATAAATTCCTTGTTGAATATCGGACAACAAATAAAAATTACAATATTACAATGGCGAATCACTGTCCGGTACCCATCGATTTTTTATCTCCGTAGGAGACTAAGTAGGAGTTAATGGTAAGAACGAAAAGGGGGGGATCAAATGAGGGTCGGCATTTCGTAAACTTGTCAGACTATAGATTTTCAATAGCTTTCAATACGTGTATACGCGTTAGTCTATAAGAGCTTCGCTTCGCACTCACTTAGTATCCTCTAAAAATAATCATTCTATAACAAAATTATGCTAATTAGCTAATTAATATTCATAATTGAGTTTGATAATTTGGAAGTGCTTTTTCCCCTTTTCATAATTTCAAAAGTTTTTGAATTTCAAAAAAATGTGGGAGCTAAATGTACATCCCCTGACTTCAATTGGCCAGTAAGAGCTTTAAACTCTGATCTATGTTTTAAACCTAAAATCAGCTTGATGGAAATTACTGATTTATCACTGTGAGCATAATCACAGAAGGGTCCATGTTCCATATTCAAACCCCCAAAGTATCTGTAATTAGGTTCATAATGTCACAGATCTTTGAAAGAGCTTTAAATTTCACATCTCATCCCAACTTTGTAGCACTTTCAGAAATTGAGCTGCATTTTTTCAGAAAACATTGTGTAATCACTAATTACTAAGCAAATGAACTTATTAATATGCCAAAAAAGTATTTAAAAAAAACTTTGTCACTATGCTCTAAATGATGGTAATTGAAGTTTGCTTGTGATATACTGAGATGTAGTAATCCCTGATATATACCAGAACTTAAAGGATGCAACGAGAGATTTTGAGGCACCCAAATATTGTGTCATAATAGCAATTTCATATAGAATAGACATCTAGTAAGTTTCTTACTTTTGTAATTTGGCGACATTCATGTCTTAACATAGAGAAAAAAGAGTGATTTTGATTTGCATTATATTTCCTAGAAAACAAGGCTGAATTTCGTATTTTCCTATATGAAATTAGAAATTTTCAAAATTGTTTGTACCAAAGAAAACATTTCTCAGCTTAAAACCCGGTTCAGATGGGGATTTGTTGATGGAAAGCTTTACATCCAACAGGACAAAATTCAGTACTTTCGATTTTTTTAGGGGCACCTAATATGTGACATCTCTCGTTGCAAAGAACCTTTAAATGCATGGCTGAGTGGCACGCAGTACTCAGCTTCAGTAGTCACTAAGTCTTAGTTCTGCAAGCCTCACCGTCGCATATTTTTCATTTTGGTCTTTCCTTAAGTGTATTCTGGAACTTGGAGTGCTAGGGTAAATGCCCTGGCAATCTCCTATTTCTCATGGGTGTTGTATCCCACAATTTAAGAAACCATTTTACACTATGCACATTGACAGCATACTACAATCTCGCGTCAAGACAATGCTTAAGCCGTGGATTTGTATCCATTTTCTAGTCAAAAAATCCAAGGATAAAATTGCTTAATTCAGCAATTAAAATCCGTAGTGTATTAGGAAAAAGTTTGCCAGCTCAACCCAGTAGTACTCACCGATTAATAACAGTTACTGTTGGCTGGCAATTGCACTGGGCAAGCCCAGTGGAATACTAGTATGCGAGCCAAAACCGAGGTCATTTTACTTGTCAGTCGAGTGTACCTTTTTACGTGTATTAGACTGCACTAGGTTAGGCTGAACCTGCATCACAGATTGGGAGGGCAGTATTTACTACAGCATATCTAGTAACCATGAATAAAACAGGGAAGGTGTTGGAATCACAAAATGCATCTTCAACTTAGGAATTGAACAGTTGACATGCCATTTGTGCCAACATAAACTATAAATAGCTCAAAAGAAATTTGCCATCATTCAATTAATGATGACATTTAGTTGGCATTCCAGCATTTGAGACAATATTGAAATGCCTTTATCATTTCATGCCAACAAGTGCATTCAGTATTTGGCATGCCATCCACATGCTTCCAAGTATAGCTGTTGGTACTTATGCATGATTTCAGTGTCAACATTTAGAAATCTGCCATTCATGGGACAACGTATATTCCAACAGTGGACATTAGGGATTCAAACATGTTACAGAGTGGTTCACCACAACAGCAACGATGCATCCAATTCGTCTGCGTATTTTTAGCCCGCGAGGGGGCTTTAGCCCCACGAGGGGCTTAAAATACGGGACTTATAGATGCAGAGTGTTTGTGATGAACCACTTGTAACATGTGTGAATCCTTTCAACAATAAAATCCTGGGAAAACTTATTAATATCTTTGTATAGAAGAATATCATTATTCTCACTACAATACTCAAGGTGTTCCCAGTTCGACAGAAATCTACTCGTAAATTATTTTAGCCCCAATCTAAAGCAAAACGGTTGTTTAGTTTGGGCATGTTGGTGCTTGAAGTTGCACATGGTGCCCTGTGCGCGTACTCAAAAGTTCTAACGTGACGAACAGCACGTTGACTTTAAAGGCACTATCAGTGATTTGCTAAAAATCATAAAAAATCGAAAAAATCTTCAAAAACACAGATTTGTGGCATGTCTGTAAAACAAGTACGGGTACGCAAAATACCCTGCACATAATGGAACAGAAGCCAAACTAATAAGCACAGAATCCGATTATTTTTAGCCATTACTGTCCGAAACGGACACTTACTACAACACGTTAATTCAATGGAGAGTCAAACCTTTGAAAACTGCCGCCGCTTTTCCCTTTTCTGGCAATTCTTTCAGTTGGAAAAAAATAAGTATGAGAATTATACAGGCTTAACCTTCGATTTTAAGCTATTACTGCAAATTTCAATATTTGACTTCTTCGGGTGGAAATGAATCACTGATAGGGTTTTAAGGGGATGGTCCAGATAGAATTACTGAACATTTTTCCCCCAAATTTAGTGTTAAACATGCTTTCATCGCTATGAATCAAATCAAAAATTAAAAAAATGGGGTCACGGAACTCGTTTTTGAGAAAAACAGGCATCCAAAGGAACCTATTTTTAAGCTTTTTTAAGCCTAAAATTTGTACGCAAGTCTATGGAAAAATCAATTTTGTAAATATTTGAATTGTTACAAAAAAATCGGCCGATAACTTTTTTTGAAAAATTTGACAAAAAGTTGATCATTTATAAAATCTTTCGTTGCTAAAGAAAAAAATTAGGGGTCACTGTTCTACTTTTTCTGTTATTTAAACAAGATACCCATTTTTTTGATTCAAAAATAAACATGGCGACCATTACGGTTGTGCCAAGCGCGTATATACTAACGCACTGGGGGAGACGCGTGTAACTGTCGCGCGTACAAAAAGGCGCTCCAAAGTTGACGCAACATTTTAAACTTTGTGAATGTTTACAATCCCATTGTTCATCAAGCCCATTTTATTCTCGTAGGACTCAAACAAAACACACATAGTGAGAATTGGAATTTTTAAAGTTTAGGATTTAAAAAGTTAAAGTAAAATTAAAAAAACATCGATTTTTTAAACAATCTTTTGAATACTGTTCTTTCTGAGAAAGTTGGATTATTTCTTCTTCTTGTTTGTCGTCTTTATTTGTTATTATTCTTGTATATAAGTATAGGTTTTAGCAGTAAAACTTGCACTCCTTATCATTCTGTAGTTCATTATGCACATAACAAAAAAATTGACAACACTTTTACACATTTCGTAGATTCATTTTGCTATGTATGCATATATATCTGGTTATTTAGTTTTATACATTATCCTTCTCAATAGGACAACCATTTCCATCATTCTCTTTTTTTACTTAGATGGATGCCGGACATATCATTTAATGAAGGGGGGTCATAATCTTCCGTGCGAGGGGAAGGGCGGCGCATAGGCGGCGATATCACTGTAAAAATCCACCTATTTTACGGTGAAAAACCGTAAAAACTATTTACGTTTTTTACTTGCAAAATTTTACGGTCAAAATACTGGCAAAAATGATTTCTCCGTTGCAAGCATTTTACCGTAAATTGACGGTTTTTTAGTAATTTTTACGGTTATTTTTACCGTTAATTTTTACGGTTATGTCACCGTAAACGCTTATTTTTAGTTTGGTTTATGGTATTTCAGCGTTTTATTACGGTCAACCGTAAAATTTACGGTCAAACCGTAAAATTACGGTCAACCGTAAAATGTGCATGAAATAGCCGTAAATAAAAAAAACGGTAGTATAGGCCGATGTCCGTGACCGGATCACCCTCCCCCCGCATATGATATAGAAAATATTTGGATGTCACCACCAGGCATTCGATGAGATAACAGAAAGCATAGAGACAGTTGAACATATAGGGTGGTGTTTGGAAGAACAGAATTAAATTTTTTTTTTTTTTTTGTTGTTGAAACTTAAAATTTTGAGAATTTACAAATATGAAATTTCAGGTCATGACCTCCTAGGCATTTTCATGGATGTACCATAGGTAAAGCCGTACAGTTCCTAAATGGAAATGTTTAGAAAGTAGGACAAACACACGTTAGATTGTGGGTCTGGGACAAGGTCTAAGGCCTTATACAATATTTACATAAAAAAGCAGATCACTTTGTTCCTTAGCTTTACGCGTAAAAGAATGTGGCGCAAATAGTACGCAACACCTACACCAAAAGACTTGACGCTTGCGTCGCATCAAGAAGTACGCATGCAAAAATTGTCCGTTGGCACAAAATCAAATTGAGCGCGTATATGGGGCGCTCATGACCCATTCCATCCTTAAAGCGGCTGGCCAAATTTCACAAAATATGAATTTCTTCAATTTGCTCTCAAATGATATCTGGCCAGTGGAAGAAACAGCGAGATATATTTTACATATAAAATAAACATACCCCAAAACTGATAGGGACTTTATTGAGGATTTAAAGGCATCCAGTTAATTTGTAGGACAACTTTTAAGTTTTCCATAACTTTAATTAACAAATGTGTATATTACATGAATATTTTTGACTCCTACGCACTGATATTAAACCCACAAAGGGAACAGACCGGTCACCCACAGTTGTGATAGCATGGAGAAAAAACAAGCATATGGCGTGCGTGTTTTTGTGCTAAACGCCATTTCGTCGTCTGCTGAATTTAGTGTAGCCGGGCGACGCTAAATTATAAAATCGTTCTGTTTTACCCCGAAGGAAGTGATTTGGTTCTTAATCATTTGGGTGAGGGCTTTTGTATAAGTTTACAACCAGCAAAAATATCGATTTTTTTGAAAATCTGAGGGCCACGATTTTTCAAATGTGCCAAGTGTCTCTTTAAGCGTACCGTGGGAAACGCACTTCTGTGCACCACTGAACCAGGCATTGGACACGCTAAATTTGCATGTCAAATGTGGTTTGAATAAAGAATCAACAACGGTACGCTCCATTGTTGAGTAGGTGAGTTTGTTGAATATAATTGGAAATGCCATTTCTGCATCAAATATTATGGAATATTGGTGTGGATCAAGATGGGCTACCAGACTGGGCCAAATCCAAAATTGGTCACCCAAAGGGAGAAAAATTAAGTTAATTGATGACATCGGTGTCGTCACAAAAAGTAATAGACTAGTGCAAGTTTGTTGTCATATTTCTTTTTCATTTCATTCTCGGTCGGAGATACATTCACTGAAAGAGAATTGCGCCCTCGGTGTGTGACGGGACGGGGAATTTCTTGGTATCCAGTTCTTACCACAAACTGATCAGGTCAATCTAAACTTTGTTGGGAACTAGTATGCATCTGTTTTAGGTAAATACAACAAAAATATGCATTTTAAAAATTTCCAGAAACATGCAAAATTTAAATTTTATGAGTGGCCGATTTCCGTCTTCCCGTCACCCCCCCCCCCCCCCCCCCACCCATTTGACTGAATTTTATTTTTATATGTTGGGGAACATCCAAGAGTTGTGAACTTTTGCCAAGTTCAATTTTTCATTGTACTTATAAGAAAAAGCTGTCAGGATTATATATTCACTGCCTCATATTTTTAATTATTTTAAAGCAATGTTTTCATGACGGGAACGGAATTATTAGTGTTGGGGGGGTTAATAGCCATTACACCAAACAACCCTTCAGTAACAAGTTAAAATGTCCTGTTAAGATGAAAAAAATAAATATTTTGTGAGGCTGCAGTGGTTCTTTTTATGAAAAATAAAGTGTTTTGTTATACCATGAATATTTTTCCGTCATGTCACGTTTGATAAACTTAAATTCTTTCAAGTAATTAAAGAGATTCCAGCCCACCTATCTTCATCAAAAAAAAGTATGATTCAGCCTACATGCAACCAAATCTGGTTAGGATGTACTTTAACCATCGTCATGGATGATTGGGGTATGTTTCTTGCTAACAGGTCATTTTGTACTATCGAAATTTTTCCGTCCCGTCACGTTTAAATCAATTGATTTTTAAAGGCGTTTTACTGGTTACAAACACCCAAACTACATCCCCCATACATGTGGATGACCCTATAAACATACCATCAGGTCCGAAATGGTAAAGAAAGATCTTGCTGGCTTGTAGGGGTTTATTTCAAGCATAACGTGGCATTATGTTCCACCAAGAAAATTTCCGTCCCGTCACATTTATGTCATTCAAGTTCCCAAACCACCCAGCTTCATTCCAAATGGAGGAATTATGGTCAACCGCCCCCGTGATCAGGATATAAACACAATATCCTTCGTTGATCTCTCTAGGGGGTATAGAGTCTTTTTTATAATAAAGTGTGTACCATCGTGGATTGTGTTTTTTCCTTACCGTCACTTTCTCCCGTCACACATACCTTTTTGTTTAATCACAGATATTACTAAGGGGTTGACTTAGATTTAAATACTTTGTGATATAGTATTAAGTAGAGTAGTTGTAGTTTGTGTCATGTTATGCAAGTTCTTAGACTAAGTAAAAACTTAAGAAGAAATCAGCTTGCATATATAGAACACAAAAATATTGACTTTCTTCATTCCGTCACATCAAAAAATTTCCATCCCTCACAATGGCAACAAGCAGGGAATTATACAGGTTCCATTTTCAAACTGCTTGTTTATTGTGCACAGTAACTCTTGTTCTCTTAACCATTAAACATAGTTCACCATTGTCCTTGGTTAGGAAAAGACAGCAAAATGAGCTTCAAGTTGCCGTCCCGTCACAACAGGGTAGTTTTGGATTGGCCCACCTATTAATGTGGGATTCCAATGTTGGTCTTTCCAACATTGGTTATGCATGCTCATGTTTGAATGTCATTTCTGCATCAACATTTGCAATATTATTTGGCCATTGTTGGCCCAATAGTGATAATGCCATCCCTGTCGCAACAATGGTATTCGACAACATAAATACAATTGTTGGGGGAGTTGGTATCCCCCCCCCCCAAAGAAAAATAATGGATTTTGGCAGAAATCAGCGATTTGGGGCACCAAAAATCACAAATTTGTGCAAAAACGGCCATTGTGGGGCAGAAATGGTGGAGTTATTCAAATTTTGATCATTTTGTCTAAAAAAATTTTAATTTTTTTCCCCCTAAATTTCAGCTTCCCCCCCCACCCCCATTTGACCCCTCAGAAAAAGAGGACTGGCGCCGCCACTGAAGAGACCCCAAATCAATTGATTTTTAAAAAAAAAAAAAAAAAAAAAAAAAAAACAAAATATTTTCTCAGAAACAGTTGGTTTACATGTTAACAGGAAAAAAGTACAAAATCAGTCATGTTTTTACTTTACTGATATAGAAACGGAATCCCCATGTAAAAAGAAATTAAATCTTTATACTTACAAGTTACATTCATTTTTTACCGACTTATTTGGGCAGTTAGTAAATTTCATAGCAGACTCCACAATGGAGGATGAGACTACCTAAGAACAACACAGGCACACTTTAGGGTGGGCATGGAGACTTGATTCTCGTCCGGTAGACAAAGAGGATGTTCATAAGTATGCAGAAGGGACAACAACTGAGACCATCGCTGTCACAGCTCAACCCAAAAACTCAAGGGACAGCATCCTTACCACGTCCAGTGTTGCCCTCTATCAGTGTGGCCACAACGTTTGAAACCAATTAAAGTAGATGAGTACATGCCAGTGTTTGCAGTAAGTTGTTTCTTATAGTTAGAGACATGCGAACAATTCCAGAGAGAAGTGCCCCAATTTTTGTTGACCCCAGAGGTTGGGTTTTTTGCATTATTTGGAATGCTTACCAATGTATTTAAATCACACCTGAAGAAAACAAACCCCAAAAATACACCGTCTTCTGTACTTGATGATTTTTTTTCTGCCGTGCACAACAGAAATTCAATAGCATGGTTCCTATAGGGAGGGAGGATAAAGGTTCGTGTCATACTAACACTGCAACGTGGCGGTGCAGTAAGTTCCAGTGCTCGAATTAGTCTCTGTCCAGTATTCTGCATTGCGGTACTGCAACCGAGTTAAATCATTTTAACTGCAGCTGCCGCAGCGGATTGCGTTTGAGTTGCGGCAGCAAGGATCGATTATATTGGCACGCACTGCAACAGTGCGCGAAGTTGAACGAAACCTTTAGGATAGCAGGCCAGTTCAAATCAAGGTTTGTGTTTTCTTTCGTGCTTGTTTGTCCAATAAAAACCTTTGAATTCTTCTTGGTAGGTGGTTCTACAACCAATCACGTGCAATGAGAGAAATCTGATCCTAAAAAAATCTCCTCAGTCACTTTAAATAGGCACTTGTCGGCGCTATTCTAAATTATTTTGCCCCAATAATGTACTGGATTTCCTTTTTGAAGAGGGGAACTTAATGACGAGGTTGGCATAGGTGTGCCCATACTGATAATGTTTGCCGTTTGTAAATGTTTGATGTCTGGAATGGATTTTTGAATGGGTGAAATGCACTTTGCGCTGAGCAAAGCTAATAACGGTTCATACCATTGGCCTCACCTCTAATACAGGTAATTTTGGCCATGCTATCCCTTACCTCTTCTCATAGGATACAATTTCTCTCACATTGCCCCCGTGATCGATTGTAGATCAACTACCCAGACGTGTCAAAGGTTTATGGAGACAAAACAATACAAAAGGAAAAACGCAAACCTTTATTTTGAACTGGGCCGGCTATCTGATGTCCTATTAGGAAAACCATGCAAAAAGAAAATCTTAAATCTATCGTAGATACATAAAGAAATTTAAGTCTACAAATTTTTTCATCTTGATAGAATGGCCTTCAACCCCAAAACCCCCATTCTGGTAAAGCTGTGTGTGGATATTTATTTCATCCCGTTCTTAAGTGAGAGCTAAAAATGTGATTTTGTAATGGGGCAATTCTTCGGTAATGTGTGTGACCCAAAACTGGTGATTTTTTACTTTCACCAATGTGTTGGTCAACATAACCAATCGTTATTACTTTATACATTATTAATAAACTTGAGTCTAAGCTTAACCAAAAACAAATAATCCACTTTCACTTGATTGGTTATTTTGTCATTTGGGGCAAATAAGTTCGGCACGTTTGTGACCATCAGATGGTCACACATGTGACCAAACTTATGGGGCAACCATGACAAAATAACCCAATCTACAAAGTCGGAAACATTTATTTTTGTGTTAGGTTTGGACTGAAGGGTATTATTAATAGGTTAAAAGTAATAAACACAAATTGGTTACATTGACAAAAACAGCATTGGGCTGAAAGTAAAAAAATACGTTTTGGTCAAAAACGTGACCGAAAGAATGTCCCTAATAGATACGTGAAAAATAATATTGGTCCAAGGGTTTAGAATTTAGAATTTCGTCGCTGTGTGCGAGAGAAGAAGCATCGTGATTCCCAAAAACAAAGTTTGCGAGAATCATCTAATTTGCTACTGTGTAAATTAAGTTTACGAGATAAACATTGATTCCCGCAAATCAGTTTACGAGAATCTTTGCGAGAAGCGATTCTCGGATTCTCAGCCCCGAATTCTAGCCCTGTTGGTCGACAAAATGGGCAGATTTTACTTTTCACATCCAAAACAAACATCTGTAGCCTAAGAGTTAACAGGGTGGTAAAGGGGAAAAATAGTAGCTTTTCTGATACCACTTCCAGGTAAATCTGGGGTCCCTGTGGGGATAAGGCTATTAAGTGTTCGGACATGGACCGTAAACGATAATATAGAACATAATATAGCCTAGTCAAAGAGTATATGTAATATGCCACAAACTCCAGATTTTATTACCTCTGTATGATTTAGTTTTCCAACTATGGACCCTGACGATTCAGCAGTCTATGCATTCTTACATTCTAGGAAGGCACATCTATGGCAGACTAGGCCCCCAACCATACATGAGTCAGCAGCACACGCCATTCAATCTAAGCGAAGAGGAGAGCAGTTGCTCTGATGTTTTCAAGTGGGATGGGCTTGCCATAACCAAACAAACGTTGCTTTCAGTAATCAAAAGCTGGTGACCCATGCTTGTATGAACTTCGGAAAGGAGAGTATTAATAAGGAGGTTGTGGGTTTAATTCCAACCAATGCATCCTTACATTTTTATGGGTGTTTTCCTAAGGGGACATCCCTTTATGACAACTTTTCTGACACCTATGAATTGGAAACTTAACGGAATAAACCACATAACCATGTGGTTTTCTCCATTAAGGTTTAGATGTTAAGGTTTCCAAATTCATGGGGGTCAGGAAAAAAGTATGTCAGAAAAGGTTGTCACCTTATGGAAACACCACTTTTTATCCCTGGTGGACTTAAGCCCAGATACAGATTTTATTGGGTGTTTCCTAGGTGAACCCATTTGATGCACCTTTTTCTGACACGCTTATGAATTGAAACTGAACAGAATATACAACAGGTAGTTTCCGTAACCTCACCCATCTGACAATTTTTTTTCTACAACTTATGAATTTGGAAACCCTTAAAAGAATAAAACACAAAGGTTTGTAGTTCAGGGTTGTCGAGAATCATAAGCTTGTTGTCCGAAATAAGTGTCAGTGGGTCATGTTACGGGAATTCCCAAAATAAACAAATGGTTTCGAATGTATAAGGGTGTCAGAAAAATGGATCAGATGGGTCCCTTTTGACGGAAACGCCCAAATTTGTATCACTGCCAAGTTGCTGTTGTATGTACTATCCAGATTAATTTTGAGACTTATTGCACAAAAAAGGACCTCAGTGTCTCAGTAGGTTACCTTATCTGAGGTAATGAGAGTGTAGGTCCAAAAGGGTCAGAACTGGAAACTGTATTTTCATAGATTTTCTGCTTGTAATCCCCTTGAATGCTAAATCTTCTTATCCACTGGACTTTCAAAACAAGTAAAGGTGCTTGTTTCGATCGTTTTTGGGACCCTCCTGATTACCTGAAAAGTAGTATAATTTGAAATCAGATGAAAGCGTTATTTTTAATTCGTCCTGCAATGCCAGCTTTCAATTCCATTTCTTTAGAGATTACGATAAAAAAAAACTACGGTTTTTTAATGTTTAACCTATCAATATTTAGCACAGTAGTGGATAGGGCATGGTACTTAATAGTCAGTGGTACAAGTGTCAGGCTCTCGTATCATGTAGAGAACAAGATCGACAAAAATCGGACAGCAAGCACCTTTAATATCCTGCCTATGTACATATTTAATTCCATACCCATCATACAAAGATAATCTCTAATGAACCAATGTGACTTTCGACCCCTTAGTATGTACTGCCAGGGGGTCAAACATTTTAACACACCACTGAGCAACAAACTTTAAACCCACAGTTCAGCAGTTTGCATTGGGGATTCTATATATTTCCACAATAACCCAATCAAACTTTTGAAAAAATCTTAATTTGAATCAAGATTATGTAACCAAGTTGTTGTGTACGCTGTCAGCCACTTGGGTGACGTTTCATATATAAGCCCATGATGCAAATGGGTATTACAATTGATTCAGCCATGCACTGTATGGCGTTGTGCGTAGAGTAGCGCTTGACGGACGGGAATAGCTAATACCTCATTTGCATCAAGGGAATTCTATATTGAACGTTCTACCCGCCACTGGGGCAGTTACTGTCGAAAACTTGTGAAATCCCTAGCGCAGTGAAGATTTGCCAAAGTCGCGGTGGCGAATTACTTTTGACGTAATTTAACAATGGGAGGCGCTGTGTGCCAAGAAGACAGTAAATGGCTTTGACTTAACGCGGGGGGGGGACTGGCACATTTTCACAAAATATGAAATTTCTCAATTTGCTCTCAAATGCTAGTCTGGCCATTGGAAGAACAGAGTATATGTACACAAAAAATAACATACCCAAAACAGATAGGGACATTGATATGAGGGATAAAGAACCAGGTTTAATTGAGGCCAACTTTTAAGTTTTCCAAACTTTAATCAAAACAAATGTGTATATGAATATTTTTGATCGTACTCACTGATATTAAAACACAAAGGTTATTAGTGGACCGATCAAACAGTGTGGATAGCGTGGGAAACATGCATACGGCGTGCGTGTTCGTGTGTTAAATGCCATTTTCGTCGTCTGCTGAATTTAACATAGCCAGCGACGGCTTAATTATAAAAATAATTATGTTGGACCATAAGAAAGCTTGGATTTGGTCTAATTCATTTCGGTGAGGGCTTTTGATATAAAAGCCTTACAGCCATGCAAAAAATATCGATTTGAAAATTCTTGAGGGTTGCACTATTTTTCAAATGTCCGGCATCTTTAAGTATTTAAAGGTGCAAGAGGAGATTTTGAGCCACCCAAATACTGTGTCATAATAGTAATTTCAATAGATTAGACATGCAATAGACTTATTTACCTTGTATTTGGCTATAGTAGAAATGTCTTCTTATTAAAGGAGAGAAAAAAGGTTGGATTTGAATTGTGAATTTCGTATTTTGACTCCTATACGAAATTAGAATTTCACATTTTTTGTACGAAAAAAACTTTTGGCTATCCGTTCAGATTGGGGATACTTTTGAGGAAAAGCTTACATCAGGGCAAAAATCATACTTTCAATTTTTTTAGGGGCACCTGATATGTTGGAAAATATCGCGTTGCACCTTTAATTGTTGATAGAATTGTTGATATCTTGATAGAAGACCTGCTCCAACACCCCAACTGTAAAGTTTTGATGCCCATATTCTGTCACGATCATTTGATGTGAGATGTTTGGCCATAGATTACTCTTGTAAAACTAATATTGGTCGACCAAAATGGGGCCCACATTTTCGCTCATAACTTCTAAACCCAACCATCTTTAGCCTTAAGATTTCACAGAGAAATAAGAAAGGTTCTGGTGACAAGTATGGAGTGGCCCATGGCCCTCAAAAGTACACATTTTGCTTCTATAGATTATCCAACATGGCTGTGAACGGTTTAAACCTCCATTAGTTTTGGGGAGTCCAAGTGTGTGAAATATCGGATCCAAAACATGCCTACGATAAAATTGATTGATTGACGCCCAATATTAATTGGTTTGCCAATGAGTTTAAAATATTGCGGAACCGACTGCATCTAACCCAATATTTTTGCAACTCATAGCTCGACCAATTAAGTTGGGCTTAATCGATCACAATGTATATCAAAAGTTTGTAATCAGATGTTTTTTGGTGATAATGAGGCCATGAACTCCTCACCTGGGATAGCAGGGCGGCACAGGGTAAAATCATAGGATGGCCAAAGGGGGGGGGCATAAGATTAACTCAAATAGGTTAAAAACCCTAATTGTTAGGCAAATTTATGCTAAAGGTGCAATGAGAGATTTCAAATAATAGGTGTCCCTTAAAAAAAATTAAAATTTTGATTTTTGCACTGTTGTAAAGCTTATATCACAAACTATCTCAATCTGAAAATGTGAAATTTTAAGTTCCTATAGGAGCAAAAGGAAATTCAGCCTATGTTTTAATTTATATTGAAAATAAGCAAACAAATAAAAATCACTTTTTGTTTGCCATTTCGTACCATTAATACAAGGTAAAGGAAATCTTTTGAAGGCTCTTATCTGAAATCATCACATCGGACACTTTACATGATAAGATAAACTCAAAATTCGTGTTGCACCTTTTAAACCCTGTTTTCCCTGAATTTTGAAACTTCGTGGGGCAGCCGCCCCTTTGCAACCCCCTGGCGCACCGCCCCTGGCATAAGCCCACAAACATCGAAAATCTGCATTTTTGAGTTAAATCGTCCACGCTGGTTGGAGAGTATAGAAGCCTACTGTGAATGTGAATATTGAGTAAAGTGGGGGACAAAGTTGTCGATTCCCCAGGACACATACATATATCGTCATGAGAACCACTATCCCAAGTCTAATATGGGTGGTACAGATGACCTCTAATGACTAATGGGACCTTTGCCCATTTGCAAACCGTGATCGCAGACAACACTAATTTTTACTTCCTTGTGAGAGCTAACTGTGCCATATGTTTAGATTTTCCTGAACCCTGTGTATGCAGGTACCTACACCATGCCAAGAACACATTGCCCCAAAATATGGGATAGAGTCCACACAAGTAGAAAGCTTGCAATGTAGACGCTACAGGAAGGCCATAAGCCAAACACAAAAGGACAGTCGCTTGTCGGGGGTTGAATGGGTCCATTAGTAGTGGTAAATCAAAAGTTTTAAATCCGGTTTTGTCCCGTGAGCCGGAGGTGGCCGGATTCAACTCGCACTCGCAGCAAACACCCTTATCCTTCCTTCCGCTGCACTCGATTCAATGCATCCATCTTCAAACCAACCCTCCTACTCTTCCTCCGGCACTTGCTGCTTCCAAGTTTTTTGGACATTTTCTCTCAAACCTCCCAACCCAAAACTCAAAAAACTTTATTAAACATGCTCATCACCCTCCTCAGCACATGCCATACCAACATACAAATAAATAAACCAAACGGCCAATCGCTTCTTCAAAACCCAACATCTGATCAAGGGGGGGGCCTCCAGTCTTAATCTAGCCTCAACTTCACAACAACACATCGCTCTACTCATAATGTTGGGTCAGTTGGAGCAATTCCGTGACCGTGGAGAGCAGAGCATCATTTTCAGTGGATTTGTCTTCTATGGAAGTTAATGAAACAAATTTAGTGGGCGTGCCCTCGTGAAAGTGTGGGCAGAATCCAGGAGGGGGGATAAAATATTCATAAACAGGAGCCAAAGTTAAAAAGGCTTTGATTACGAAAAAGGTAACCAAAGTGTTCTTCTTTTTACCAAGTGGGATTAGTCGCATTTCAGTGTGACCTTAATGTCCAATCCCTCTGAAAGTAATCACATTTTCAGTGATCATTTCAGTGATAATTTCAGCGTTACTCCTTTTCCGTGTTTCATTTCAGATTTCAGTGATTTTTTCAGTGATTTATTTCATAGTGGTTACGTGCTGCGCCTGACTTGTCACCATCGTGGACAAACCACATGTGTTTACAATGTAGCGTATACACCATGGGGCACGACCAATGTTCAAAGTATTTCAACTTTCCCAAATTTACTTACAGCAATAAAGACTATCTCACTAAAAGACCATTGGCGACATCAAGCTCTTACAATATCCCAATAAACACAGAAAAAATCCTGAGAAAAAATCCGAATTGACAGTAACACAGCCTGATCCAATGAATTGCACATGTATCAAGTTTCAGCCATTTCCTATGAAAGCAAGTCATACCATGGTAATACTAAATTGTTTAGGGTGAGTTCCATGAAGGGAAAGCTAGGAAGAATTGAGGCCCTTGCCATCTGTGGAAACGATTCGTACACCCTTACAAAAAGTAAAAAAATCAGTATTTTGAGGTAAGTGCTATGTAATAAAATGTTCATATGTCATGATAATAATAGCTTTATTAATTTTCCGGATAAATTTTACATGATTTCATGAAAAACAACAGGCCTAGGAGTCATCCTCTATACTCTATACTTAGAGACGTTCTAGGTTCATGACACGGCCACTGGCACAATATGTGCTCTGGAGTGTCCTGAATGTCATCAGTCTTGTGTGGTCGCTGCCAGATTCCATCTTCGGAATAAGCAGATCATGTGGTCCCAATCGGAAAGTGCCATCCCCAGTGTATTCAAGTAGAACCCAATGTACCATCTTTTGGTGCCTAACTCTTCCCAATTAACAGCCAAGTGGTTGGTTAGGTTGGAACATAGCGTCTTGAGAGAGAGACATTCCAGTCTGTTCTTGGGCACCCTTCAATGTTTGCAGTATTTCCTTCTCACATGGAAATACCACTGCTTCTTCGTGACAATCATCCCCAACAAGCACCAATAAGGTTCTCAATCATCTCTTTTTCGGATTATTTGTGCCTTATTGAGGGGTCCCTGTGGACATTTGCATCATGGGTGATGGGTGACTCTCTGGATAATAGCCTGAGGGGTGAGCTGTATTCAAAGATTACCTATAGTTGATGTAGTCTGTTGTAAAAAAGATTATCAATAAAATAAAGAAAAAAATATCTTATTCAAAGGGAAGTAATGATGTGTGAAGAGAATTAGAACCATGTTGATTTTAAGATAAGGCCTCTGTGAGGGTTTGCGAGGGTTATGAGGTGAAAAAAAAAACGGCTGACAGAAGGTATGTGTTTTTGTAGAAGTCTCTTTTGAGTGTGTAGTGCAAAATAAAGGATGATTGAAGGTATAGTTTGAGTAATAATTTCTGGCCATGGCGTACGCGAATGTTGGTTGTTGCGTGAAATGCGTCTACGTGCAACCAGTGGTGCGCCGTTTTGGCGGGCAAGGGGGCGTACGAAGTAACTTGGCCAAGAAATTATTACTCCAACTATAGTGGAATTATATCACTAGTGTTGAATGTTTAAGCAGACTATAGGTCCATTTTCCGATAAAGTGTTCAAAAAAGTCATTTTTGAGTGGCGCAACAGTCGGCACAGTTAAAGCTTTTTTGCCTTTAAGAATGAATGTTATGAATATAAAAATTATACTTAAGAGTTATGTTTTCAAAATGATCCGGACTGGATGTTGTAACCGGATGAGGAAGTATCAAGCAATAAGGCAAAAGTGCATAATTCGTGCTGTCGCCAGCCCAACTCAGTTATTTAAATGTGTCACTGGCTGGTTACACAAGAGCGCATATCACAGATTGCTTGCTTTGATCCGCCTCTTATTATGCACTAATTGTTCAGTTAAGTTTTAAACATGATAATATTGGATATTAAAGTTTTCGCAAAAGTTATCTGAGAGCATGTCACCAATATGCAAACAGATACGTTACGATAATTCGAATGGATACAAATATTGCTCAAAATGAAATGAATACCTACGTTCCAATATGTGATAAATCGAGAAGATGGCAATGTTATAATTATACATGTTTTGCAATAAAATCTTATTTCAACGTAACATTTCCAGCCCTAGTAATGAAAGAACTCCCTCCCTGTTACGTTCATACCCGCGACAGATACGTTACCTCCCCCCTGCTACGCTCTTGCATATGGCATGATACCTAACTGTCTAATGCCACACCATGCTTTAGTATAAGGTAATACCGATAACGTATAAGAACTAAGGTAATTTCCGTGAAGCACTACTTCATCAAGAAAGCATGACTAAGAAAAAGGCCCGTCAGATACGTTACGACGCGATACGTATACTTAAGTGTTAAAGTTCGGCAATATCCTAAAAAATTGGATATATTTTTAAATGATCACCCATGCATTGTTCCGTGTTCTGAGAATATTAAAAGTTTCCTATTTCAGGATTTTCAGAATTCCTTATGTGATATTTCGGCATTTTTGGAGACCAAACCTTAACACTTTAACGGAGAATGGCCCTATAACTATTAATAATAGCCGTTTTGCTGTAGTTCTATAGCCTATTGCATTTGTAGTCTGTTGAGTAGTTTTTTTTCCAGTTATAGGTTTTATTTTAAGAATCATTTTAGAATGATATTTTAATAAAGATTCATACATAAGAGTAGCCCTTCCCAGATTTCCAAGGTCCAATGATTTCACAGTTATATGGGGCCAGCATTATTTATTGGCGTGTCTTGTAACCTTAAAATATTGTCTATCCTTTTAGTGCGGGTGGCTGGCACCAGGTTTCTGTAATATTTTTTTGTCATTATGTATTACTTTTGGTCGTATTGTGGGTGTGTATTGTTCTGTGCAGACCTACAAAATCCATGGGACCGCTGGACCGCCGGTCCCAGAAATTGTAAGCTTTTCCGAATTTTTTTTTTTTTCAAATTAAAATTTCCTTCCCAAGATTGCCTTCATCCTCAGGATTTGGACATTAAAAACATTTCCTAAAAGGCAAATCAATCAGCTCGGTGTCCAGGTTTTTATCAAATTAATCATTAATGTAATCAGTGGGAAAATGATAGTTTCCCTACCTTGCACTTTTCTCCAGACTTTGAGTCGCATTATATTTAATTACAGATAAGACCACTACAAATGTGTTTCAAATTATATCTCATCATGCAGTGACCAGAGAATACCCCAAGGAAGTACCTACATTTTCATTGAAAGGGTTATTCTAACTAGTCTATTGTTCACGTGCGTGTAGGTCGTCTTTTGGTATCCAGCTGTTATTACAATCTTAGGAAAATGTGAAAATATGCCAAATTAAGGGCGTTCCGATCAAATCATAATTACGTAGTTCTAATTATCTCTCCACGACATCATAAAACATTCCTTTGAAATATACAATAATTTTTTAGGAATGCCATTTTCTTGGGAGAATTTAACTGCGTCCTATGTAATCGTTGAATACACTCACCCCATATTAAAATTGGCCAATTTTTCACAAAAATGTGCCTTAATTCAATAAATGCATAATTTACAGTAATTTTAACTAAAAAAAAAACTGCGTAAATGGAATCTTTGAACGTCCCCCCAAAAAACATGGGTTGCCCAAAAACCACACAAGAGACCCACAAATGACAAAGTTATAGCCGAAAATGTGATTTGTCAGGGAAAACGGCGGCCATTTTTTGTATTTTTGGTGGCCCTGCGCACTTTTTCTTAGACCCCAGGCGAAAATTTTTGTCATTTCAAACGTTGAGATAGAGTAAATGGAATACAAAAACTGTTGCAAAAATACAACAAAAAAAAAATTTTAGAGTGGGCGACGGGTACTGAACGGAAAACCTCTGACATCCAGTCTGAATTTTTGTCCATTTAGACGAACTACGCCTCCTTTATTTAAATATTTAGATCCTATCTTGGGTCTAAAGCAATCAAAACATAATTGGGAAGTACAAACTTGCATACCATACTCATCATACAGATAGTTACAATTTATAATCTAAATGATGTAAAATACAATCATTCCTTTGGTTTCATTATTGTTAAGGTGGTTGTTCCGATTTATTTTGTATTGTGGTTCTCTTAACTTGATATGGGAGCCTGGGACTTGCACCACACCCAATCAAGTACCGTGGGAACAAACTTGCGTTTTGATGGTAGAACGCAATAATGCATGTTGCAAAGCCCTATTCATTACTGTGCTAATAAAAGTGGTTAACACTAAAACGGTGGTTTTTTTGTTTATATCCTTGGGAATGAAAACTGGATTCGAGGGCTCAAATTTCAGCCACAATGAGAAAAATCGCCTTTCATCTGATATCAAATCGATACTACTTTCCGGTATCTCGGGGGGGGTCCCAAAGACGATAGACACGCCCCTTTTAAATACGGAAGTAGTGTTGACATGCTACATTGGTCATCACAACTTTTAATTAGAAGAAATCCTATCTTAGATCAAAATTATGTACTTTCTTTTTAGAGTGGGCACGGGTCCTGAACGGGACCTGCATCCAGTCTGAATTTTGTCATCGGCGAACTGCCTAAAATATATATATTTAGATCCTATCTTGATCTAAAAAGTTATATTCTAGTGGTTGTGAATTTAATTTATTTGAGGGCGTAACCCGTGTTATGGTTACAGAAACTCCCGTGATATTTATTGTGGCTTGGAAATTAGCCATTATGTATAAGATGTGGTTTGATATCTAAAACTATCATTATTCCGGACTTCTCAAACTAGAGTTTTTTTTTTTTTTTTTTTTTGTTTTTGTACATCCCTAGAATTTAGGAAGACATCCGTCTTGGTTTACCCGTTTAATGAAAACACGGCTGGTAATACCTATTGACATGTTACCTTGCCTGAGAATGTCTGTTTTAATTAATTACTGTTTTGTTGTTGGTGTATGTCTACAGTACAATTATATACCCCTGCCTATAGGTAATTATATACAGTGACTTGGCCCTATCTTGGGTCCTCCAAAATAATATAGTGTGACTTTTATTGATTTTAAAGGACTTTGGGTGGATCTGAAAATAGCCGTTTTAATGCTCGTGGTGACTGAACTGGTCACCGGCATAACAGAACCAATTTTGTGGATAAAACAACCATATAACTTAAGCACACCAAATAGTCATTCTTGAAGGTGAGACTATATTCTATACAACAACCATTAGAACATTAAAATATATACACAAAACAACATGTGACTAAAATGGCCTAAAGACACGTTTGTACAAGCTATATACGGAGAAGTAGTACAAATTTGCTGACTCAAAAACACACTATTAAAGTATGTTATATAGAGATGCAGCTGCAAGATGCGTTTCGGACCCATTGCGGGTCCTTATCAAGTTGCCACTGTGGGGGGTGGATCCCGATTCAGCTCCCTTACCCATGCTCGTCTTTCATATGAGCAAAAAACACACAAGTGTGTTTATTGCCTCGGGATGGCTACTGCCTTCCCGGGGATGTTTAACAGTGTAGGCCTAAAATTGCCGTGGCCTACCCCTCGATTAGCTATCTTGCTAACCGGAACTGTTTGTAAGACCAGTTGGTGTTAAACGCCCTGTGACATCGGAAAGAAAAGATTTCTAACCGGAAACTACATCCACTTCCCTGTGGGAGGTGGCGACTCAACAAAGTTCTTTCTGTGAAGTTTGTGGTTTGCCTCTGAAAAGAAAAGCCGTTTGTTTGTTTTTGTGCGGTATAACGTTACCAATTAGGCCGATAAATATTTTACTACTAAGTCATTACATTTCCTTTGGACTTAGTACGTCACAAAGCACTACGCTCCTATTCTTTCCAACAGTACTGTGGTTGTTGATCGGGGTCGGTCAAGATGGATTTCAGACGACCATAAACTGGGAAAACAAAGAAATCATGAAACCCCTACTTTCCATTTCTAAATCTTGAAGCAGGTGGAGAGTAGGTGAACCTGGTCGTTCTTGCTCGTGTTCTTGTTCTGCGTTTTGGGCCTCGGTTTGGTCTGAACTTTAATTCGCCCTAACTAATTCATTACACCCTAGATTTTCAGTTTCTACGGTACGCTATAATTGGGGATTCTGGAAAAATGCGTGTAAGTTCAGGACTATCCGATATCTTGGACAATGTTTTAGAAGTTGCATTTTTGATATGTTTGCTCGTGATCTGTGGATAGTAGTTAGTTTTAAAGACTAATGGTTATACTTTCATCGCGTTCTTTCTCTGCGATGAACCTTTGTCTTTCGTGAAAGCAAACTTCCCTAGAAGCTGCCTCTTCTTGGCGACTGTAGCCTCTAGCCAGTAATTTCTCTGTGAATACGGCTTTTCTTCGTACGTTTCCCTGTCCCCGGACCCAAATAAAGTATATTCAAGTACAGGACTTTGAAAATATGACTTTATGATTACTGTACTTTATTGAACCACATTCCAGTATATTTAAATACATTTTAACCCGTACATTTTAAAGTATTATGTAAAGTATAAATGATAAGTATATTTAAAGTATAATGATAAAGTGATATTAAAGTATAAAAAAAAAATGGGGGGAATAAAGTATATTTAAAGTATTGAAGTTCATAATTATATACTTTAAATATACTTCTGATGATGTTCCAGTCAAGTAACAAAAGGGACAAAAACGCACCTTTAAAGTGCTCCATAAAGTACAAATTAACGTACCCCTGGTTTGCTTCATCAATGTAGAGAGAAGTTCATCTGAAAAAGGGATATGATGGAAGCACATGTCTGATTGCTTTGTAAGCTAACTGCATGATTAATTGCGGTGATCTCCAAATAATAAATGTCATTGAGTTTAACAAGCTATTCAGTGTAAAGTAGACTGGAAATATTAAAATGACGAAATTGTGTCAGTTATTTTAGTTACTGTGGTTGTTTAGGGGTGATTGAAGTTGATTAGGAATGATCTAAATCAAATTATTGTATTAATTAGATTGCAGTAGATTAATTAGATTAGAAATATATATTAATTGCAGAAAGAATCCATCTGTGTGCTGATATTCCTTGGTAAAATGTAATTTTATTAGGTGAATTTGTAGCTTTATTTACAATACATCCAGTTGCATTATCTGAAAAAACAATCCACAAGACTAAGAACTGCATATTGAACCTACTCGGATATGCTAATTGTTGAATTAGATAAAGCAGAAGGGTAAATTCATAATCTGAATTGCAGTTCTATACATGTAAAAAAATGTTACTTTTTCAAGTATGTATTTTACAGTACTTTTTATATGCCCTTTAGTCCAATTAAATATTCTTTCTGGCTGGGATCCAAAACGTACCATGGGTATAATTACAAATAAAATATGCCATACTTCCTGAAAGTCCAGTCACAGAGTAGTATATACTTTAAGTGTACTTGATTAAAGCTATACTTTGGAAGCCATTAAAGTACAGTCTTTAACAGATACTTTTATAATGTACTTTTAAAATGTTCAAGAAAGTACAATGGATATAAAGTACAATTAAAGTATACTTTCTGTATCCATATTAAGTACAGTACTTTAAAACTATACTTTAACTGTACTTAAAAATGTTCCACTAAAGTACAATTGGATATTTAAAGTACAATTAAAGTAGCTCTCTGGAAGCTAGTTGCAATAAACAAAGTACAATTAAAGTTATAACTTTCTGTTAGCCCTATAAAGTACAGTACTTTAAAATTATACTTTAATGTACTTTAATATGTTTCATAAAAGTACAATGGAGTATGTACAATTAAAGTATACTTTCTGGTGGCATAAAGTATAACTTTACAAATATACTTTTAACTGTACTTTAAACAATTCCAATAAAGTACAAGGGATAAAGTACAATTAAAGTATACTTTCTGGTAGCCCTCTAAAGGAAAGTACTTTAAAAATAGACTTTAACTGTACTTTACAACATGTTCCCATAAAGTACAATGGATTGTTGAAAGTTTACAATTAAAGTAGACTTCTGGTGCCCACATTAAAAAGTACATTGCTGTAGGAATATACTTTAAATGTACTTTACTGGAACATATTAAAGTAACAATGAACAGTATATATGTTTGTTAGCCCGATAAAGTACCAGTACTTAAAATATACTTTACTGTACTTAATAGGTTTCAAGTAAGTACATATGGTTGTAAAGTACAAGAAGTATACTTATGGTGTCCCATAAAGTACATTGCTGCTGCAAATTTTGGTTTGGGTTTGGTCTTTCGGGCGTTCTAATCAAGCATTCTTGTAAGCTTTTACAAGCCAAGGTATTAAAAGAAAGAGCAAAGAACCTAGACAATAAAATGTATATTCGAAAACTTTCAAGATTGGTAGCACTTTGGCACAATACTGACGAAAAACATGCCAAGATACTTTTTGTGCCAGGCGTAGTTCTAAAATAGACAAAAAAAATGACAATGGTAATTTACATTTTGAAACAGTGCCTTCAAAGTTAAAAAAAAAATACATAGCAAACACATATTTCATACGCACACAATGATGAACCATGTATCAATTTAAAAAAAACTATATTGTAGTTTTGTCATTGAAGTCCCAATGGTTCTCTTGTTCCTCAGTCATACTGAACAAAGTGCTCGAAGCTAACCATTTTTTAAAAGCATCATTGCAGTACATGTACAAGATTTCTGAATTTGGCAGGTTTACAAAATTTAAACTTGCTTAGAAATGTAAACAGGATGTTCAATATAACACTTAAAAGTGTCAAGGGGGGGTCCAATATGGACCTGAAATCAGTTTTCGCCAGTTAGCGTGATAACGCAGATGACAACGAGGGCCGTTTGTTTCTACGCTAAAGTGTTCAAGCTTGTTCTCCTAATTCCCTCTCCTGACAGATGGGCGAAGAAAAGAAACAAGAAAATTCGCATCGCGCATTCACCCCATGTACGTGTGTCTTGGCCACACAGTGCCTCCATTGTTGAATACGGTCAGGAAAGTTGAATTTGAGGCCACAGCGAATTGGCAAATTTCCTGCGCTAAAGTTTTCGACGGGTAACATGCAAAGTGACTGACACGTACACAAACAACTTGGTAACCTATTCAGAGTTTTTCAGATGTTGTATGTTTGTTGTTTGTTTGGTTATTATTCGGCAAATCGACAAAAGAAAAAATTACCAGATATACAAAACAAAATCAATAAGCCACTTAAACATTTAAGTAAACAGTACAAGTAGCCAGTGGATCACAAAATACCCCATTAAGGGCGGCTATCTGAACTGAATTTGCCAACTTATTTCCAATGGGGTCCATGGAAATGACAGATTTTTCGTTCCTCCGCCCGGGAACCTGTGAGCGAGGACAACAATAATGCAAAAAAAAGAAGAACACTAGCGAAATTCAAAAAGAAAAATCCACATGGATTTGAAAGGTTTGATTTTCACAACCCAACCATAATACTGGAAAGTAGTTAGGCAAAAATTAAGCCGACTCATGGCTCAAGGCGACATATTGGTATAAGATGATGTTTAACAAGACGTTTGAACGTGGCATTATCGCTTACACATTTGATATTGGAGGCAAGTTATCCAGTCAGTAATGCCAGTATAAAGAAATACTTAACAGTCTTACCTTTAACCCTAGGGACGTGAAAGTTATATAAGCTAGATCTAGTATGTGATAAAAATGTAAATCTCTAATTTAGTAAAAAATTGATGATGATATGAGGGGGCCAAAGAGTTTTTGAAATATGGTTAAACATAGGCTGAGTCGTTAGTTGCCTACTCTGGTTTTTGAATTCAAGAGATCACTGAACCAAAGTGAGCTTTACTAATGCTTATCCCGGGTGACATATGCAGTATAAACGAAGGCATTCTATTTTGAATGATTTGAAGCTTATGCTGACACTTCTTACTAATACCAGAGTACCACGAGGAAAACAGTAGTCAAAATGACACTGTAATAAAAGCCGAACTGAGTGGTCTACGAAGTTACTGGTTACATACTGTGAGGGTCTATATAAAAACTTGCGTTTCCCAGTCACCTTGTTAATGAGGGAAATTAACCATAGAATCACCTTGAAAGGGTTTGGTCAAGAGTCACCCCCAGATAATAAATATGCTTTTGAGATTGTATTTTGTGGCCATTAAAGATGAGTAGAAATCGGGACATGTTTTTTAACGGATTTTTGGAAACCAAATAAAATGCATTCCGTTTTGCCGGAATGCAAGAGAGCTGTTTGTCAATAGCCAGTTTTTACAAGATTTAGGTCCAAATGAGGGCTCTATAACAACTTCAGGGTCTTTGTCAGATGAATAAGAAACACTGTCATCTGCATAGAGTAACACCCGATTCTTCACAGAGGTTTCCATATCATTGCATAGCACAGATAAAGCGAGGACTAAAAGGTCCCCTGGGGCACACCACAGGTGAGAATTTGGGAAATCAAGGGGGAAACTATACCATCTATTGGAAAAAGAGCTTGCTGTCTTTGGAATAATAAGAGATGAACCAAGCCAAGTTGATTCCCATCGCCTCAAGTTTGTTACCAAAAATCGAATGGTTAACGCTATCGAACGCTTTTTGGACATCAACAGAAGCACCGACATAATTCCTTTGAGGAAAGACTCCAATTCTAATTGTAGTCGTAAGATATAGTAGACATGATTATGTTGAAGATCCCAGAACGACAAGCACGATTGATATTGATAAATAAGGGTTTTAGATCGAAGGTATTCCTAAACCTGAACATAGACACATTTCTTCCATGATTTTGGAGACGCCCAACTTGTAAAACTGGAAGATAGATGCCAAAATACTTGGCCTATCGTAACGATTTATGCCCCAAAATATTCCTAACTGAATTGGTCTCGTTAGTTGTATAGTATATAGGTTTATTTTTGAAAAAAGAAGATGAAAAACGTGAAAAATACGATCCATACAAGCATTTTTTCTACCTTATCAGCTGGGCTCAATTATCGATTCTGCTTGTAAGTCATGCGACATCCAGGCACTCAAAAACTAGTGAGCTAAGGGTCTTTTTGCAGAACCCAGTTCTAACCAACAGAATCGACACCTGCATTAATCGATTTCGCGATATCCAGGGTACGCGAAACTGTTTTTTTCATTTCCTTGTGCAAGCACTTTAACACA
>JAMKCH010013273.1:0-43967 GCA_023653785.1 Ophioderma brevispina | reverse complement strand
TTATATTTAGTTTAATTTGAAAAAAAGTAGTACACACACTTATATATATTTAATTTTAGCATCTGCTATCAGTAAAGTCATGTAGTGTAGTGCATAAGGTTTATGACTTGTAATCTTAAGCCCCGGGTTCGAATCTATGTAAGGTATATGTGTTAAGTTTCTTCATGTGATGATTAATTGGTGATAATAGAATGTGTACATTACCATATAAACTGGTTTAAATCTTTATTTCTTCACGTTTTCCCTTTGTTTATTGTCTTTTTTCTCAAAATTGTTTGCCTGAAATATAACTTTTTTACAACCACGTGGTAACGTAAATACAACGTTTGTATGATGCCATAGCTACAATGTTAAAATTTGGTTAGAGGATTGTAATAACGTTTTAATTCTTAATATTGTTTAAACAAGTCAAAAAACCAACAACAACGTCGAAGCTGAGATTTTACGCCGTTATTTTACGTTCCATGCAATGGTTTCGTGTTTTTACGGCTCCAGTTATTTTACGTTCTGCATGTAGTGAGTCCCAGCTGCCAGTCAAATGCCTGTTTTTTTACAAGTTTATTTTTAACAGTGTATTTACACCAAATATAATGCGTGAACAAGAAAGTCTCCATTGGTTTGCAACTTTCAATGCCAAAATGATTTTTTTTTTCTTTTATACTCAAAATCCACCAATCAAGAGCAAAATTCTAAATGCTGACAATTTTAAATTATATCGAATATTGAATCTGACGAGAGGTAGACTTCTCTTAGAAGAAACAAATCATTGCATGTTTTGCAATTCGTGAACAGAAATAATTTTACTGTGCAATACAATGTTTTATATTATAGCAGCTGGACTGTTTAACTTTACTATGTAAAATTATGTTCTTATTATTGTATTTTAATACTTTTTAGTAATTTCTGTATTTCTTGGTTATAACTTATTGTATTGTATTCCAATTTTGTTGTATTATGTTTGACCCCTGGGCACCCCTGAAAAACAGTGATTACACTGATGGGGTTTCCCTAGGCAAAAGAAGATCTAATAAATAAATAAATAGAAACAGATGAGTTTGCGATGAAAAATGGTACTACAATGCTTGATGAATAGGAAGATGAACTGAATTATCATTTGATTTATGGTTCTTGAATATAAAAGCCAAACTTTCATTTTTGACAATAAAAGTTGGGAACCAATGGATCGGTCTGGTTCACGCTTTATTGATTTGGCCTAAATAGAAACTGATGCAAGTTACCCAGATGTGTGCAGTCAGGAAAATGGCTGATTTTATTCAAATGAGCATAACTTGGGTTTGGCATGTGCAAATTCAAAAATTCCTTTTTTATTTAGACCTTCAGAAATTGCTCTTTGCGATGATATATGACTTCACAGTGAGTTCCTTTTAGATTTTTTACAAAACCATGACAAAAATGAGTAAACTTCTTTTTGAATCAGCCTGTAGTGCTATTACCTTTAAAATGGCGCCCATTTTGCAAAATGCTGGTTTATGCAAATTGCCATCACTTTTATTTTTGTCATCACGTGTTTTCGTGAACTACACAACCCAATGATCCCTGATGATCAGTTTTAGCTATGATTGCAAATGTTATTATTCCGGTGTGAAAGCAGATATAGTCCGGTGGGAGCCATAGTCCGGGGCTCCATAGACAATAACGGAATAAAGCGTGAAACTAATGTTGCGTAAAGAGTCAACTGAATCGATTGCCCTATTGTTCACCATGTTTCCGGACTATGAGTACGCCGGACAATGGTTACTTCTACACCGGCCCCGGTTGGTAGAAATCTAAGGCCCTTTTTCACCTGATGCTGCAGCACTATACCCAAATCAATCTTACTCCCAATACCAATCTCTGTTACAGACTTCAAAACAAAATACCATCACAATAAATCATAGCTTTTTAATATCCATGTGTGTATTATGTGAAATTTAATCATTATTAAGTAAATATTGAGTAATTTAATCCTTTGAATTTGATATGTTATTTTAATTTGGATGATTTTGTAAAATGTCGCCTCTACCCTCCAGCGAGCCTGTATTGTTGGTCTCCCTTACATACTCATGGTCTAATCTTACTATCTTAGACCCCAATGGTGCAGGTTGGATAGATTGCTAAGTCATTTGCATTTTTTTCTAAATATGCCTTCAATCTTTTGGTCATGAAATATAAATATTCTTTTATTTTTCCACGGTTCTTGCAGTTTGTATTTCTTTTTGTTATTATTCTCTCATCTTGGATACTTGTCGCGTTGCTCCATCCCTCTACCTCCACGCAGTTATGCTTATTTACTATTACGGCCTACACAATGTCTTGCGTCACATTCTGCTGTTTTTCTCACATTTTTGTCGTTGTTCAGTAAGCTCTCGTGTTTTTCAACATTTCTGTTCCTCACAAAGGCACCACAGCGCTTAGGTGGAGATATGGAGTATTAACCATTAATTACGTGTGTGATTTTTTTTTTTCTGTTAGATTTTATTTTTCTCAAAATAATATCTTTTTCACACCCATGTGACTCCCTACTCTATTCTGTTCCGTCTATGTATTATGCCGTATTTTTATCCATGTTTCCCTTCCACTACCATATGTTCATACGATTCCCTACTGTAATGCGATTATGTATTTACCACTGCCTAATATGTATTTATGTATCCCTTATTTGCTATATGTGCATTTTAGTTATTTATTTCTTTTCATAGCAATCCAATTAGATTAGTTTTAATCTAAGTAATTTAGAGTGTATGAAATCATTTTTTTCTCCAACTTGCACCGTTGATGGGCCTGTATGAACTCTCCATTAGGGCGCCACTGCCGTTTCTTTTCTTTTTTTCATAGTTTGTTTTTGTTGTTCTTCCTCATTAATTCGTGGTTTTATCATCAGACCCTAATGGTGCAGGCTGGAAAGAGTTTCAGATTTAGGTTCATTTTTTTTCTTCACTCAGAACACGATGCGATCGTGATTTTTATTACAATATATTGCATGTACACAGGGTTTTAATACTTGTATCTATAATGACATGCAAATGACATTTGTAAACTTGCATTTATTGAATGCTCATTTGTTTCAGAATGATACCCAAGTAATTAATCTATGGTGAACAAATGATACTTGAAATTAGAATTATAGTAGTTTTAGTCTTTCTCTCTCCTCTCTGTTAAACTGTTGAAATTCTACTACCAACCCTAAATGCCATTGACCTTTTTTTTTCGTCACATCATAAACTAGCCCACTGCATTGGTAATAAATTTTCAAAACCAGATGTGGAAAAATACACGCATAAAAATGCATTGTGTAAACTGGGCTGGGGGGTAGGACACGACCTGTTCGATTTGGGCATTTGCTATGTCAGTGTCTGTCTCAGTTACATTACGGCTGCCAGTCACCTCCGGCGTCCCACAGGGTTCCATACTGTGTCCTTTACCCTTTGTGGTTTTTATTAATGATATGCCCTCCTGTGTTTCATCTGGCACAGAAATTGGTCTTTTTGCTGATGATTCAAAATGTTCCAGAACCATATGCACCATTTGTGACCAACTTGCTCTGCAAAAAGACCTTAATGCTCTTTTTAATTGGAATGTTAAATGGGACATTGATTTCAATGCCAAAAAGTGTGTTATTTTACATGTCAAAACCCGGAAACATCATCATGTCGCCCCTTTTAACTACAAGCTTGGTGATCACAGTTTGCAATCTGTTGACAATCAGAACGATCTTTTTATCTTAGTTACGAGTAATATGAATTGGAAACCTCATATAAATCATATGATTTGCAAGGCTAACCGCATTTTAGTTTTGATTCGGCACACCTGTCATGATATTTATGATCCATTAATCCGAAAAATTCTCTATTTGGCTCATGTCAGACCCATTTTGGAATACGGGTCAGAAATCTGGAATCCCCAAGAAAAGGGCCTCATCAGTTCCATTGGAAAAGTTCAGAGACGCGCTACTAAATTCATCCTGAGAAGTTCTGCCCCATATGAGGATCGTCTAAAAGAGCTCAATCTCCTCAGCCTTGATAATCGCCGTAAATTTAAACATAATATCCTTCTTTTTTAAAGGTCTTCAAAGTATGACGTTCATCAGTTTCCATAACAAAATTAATTTTCGTAACTCTGAGCATCACAATTTGAGATCCACAAACTCTCCCATCATTCCAAATAGATGCCATACCAACATCTTTCGGCAGTCTTATTTCAACCGTATTTTACCCTTCATGGAATACCCTCCCTGCCAATCTCAGAAGCTCTCAGAAATCGTCATACATTTCCCCAGTTCAAATCTTGTCTTCTTGACCATTACCTAGGCTAACAATACATACATATAGTAGTCGATACTTAAGTAGTATTTTATTTTGATGTGTGTTAGGGTCCCCGCTTGTGGGCCTGCGTGCATGTTAGGGGTCACCCTTTTCCACCACACATCGGGTTTGAATGTGTTAGTGTTTGTGCAATAAAGGTAATAAAATAAAAAAAATCAAAAAAAAATCTCCTCTAGTTCGATACATCTTAGTAATACCACGAATCCGTCGGTCTCTGTCTAAGTTACATTACAAAATCTCCTCTTAGACCCTAGTTCGATACATCTTTACTTGTAATATTACGATAATTTTGGAATAAATTATTGACTTCAGAATCCGTCGGGGTATAGTGGATTAACCCGCTGCAAAATAGTGTAATTTCCAATAACGGTCATTTATAGATTTAAATATTCGTGAACAGGCCTAGGCTTTAGTCTCGGTCTTTAGTCAAGTCTGTGTGTAACCGTTCCAGGGGCCAAGAAATCCCAATTTCAGACGTCGCCATTGGTTTAACACGTAAAAGCGAAATCTTGACGAAAAATTCTGATTTTTTTATAATGTTGTCAAGGAATATTTTCTTATTCCAAAACCGTTGGAGTTGAAGAATCAACTCCACTGGAAGGGTTATTTCTTATTTTTTTTGGTATTAATAACGAACGAGGACGAGGTCGTATGTAGGTCATGGGAATATCCATGACCGACCCACATCAAAGCACCCAAATTGGTTTGTGGTTTGCACTCCGTATTGCTGTAATTTCTTTTGACATTTTTGGTGAATTGCTATAATGAATGAGGCTTGGCCGCCACCGCCTGACCGTTCGATATGCGTAAGAGCGCCCTCCTACCGTTAAGCCTTTGACAAAGACTTTCACAGTATCCTGAATAAACAGTATGATGATATTAATATACAAAACTGGATTGCTGAAGTCAACTCTATAGCTCCTCTTGCTTAAATTATAAGCTTTTCAAATCTGAACTTAAGACTAGAAAACTATTTACTCAAACTAGACTTTAACTATAGAGTAGCCCTTTGTAGATTCCGTTGTGGTAATGTGAAAATACCACGTAATACTAGTAGATTTAATATTGATAATGTAGAAATATGTAACCTTTGTAACTTAGATCTTATAGGCGATGAATTTCACTATTTGTTTGTCTGCAGCGCGTTGACACAGGAAAGATCAAAACTGTTAAATAAGTAATATAAAAACCAAACATACTTAAGATGGAAAAACTGCTCAATTCCAAAAACACCAACATGCTTAAAAACGTGGCTTAGTTGATTAAGATTATTAGTGATAAATTCAACTAACCATCATTGTCATTCCTGGTTTTAGCTCATGGTTTGGTTTGTTTTACTCTCCTTTTCTTTGAACCTTCTTTTAGTTAGATATATATTTAGTTTGATAATAATATCCTTAACTGCTCTCTTTTTGATTATGTACATGTATACATATATGTTTTGAATACAAGCTAGCTCGTGTGCTTTCTGTAAAGTTGAAGGATAGGACTTACGTTTTGTCTTTCATTTTACAAGCTTTTACAGATGCTCAGATAGTTTAAAAAAAAAAAAAAAAAAAAGGCGTTCGATATGCGTAAGAGCGCCCTTCTACGGTTAAGTCTTTGACAAAGACTTTCACAGTATCCTGAATAAACAGTATGATGATATTAATAATACAAAACTGGATTGCTGAAGTCAACTCTATAGCTCCTCTTGCTTAAATTATAAACTTTTCAAATCTGAACTAAGACTAGAAAACTATTTACTCAAACTAGACTTTTACTATAGAGTAGCCCTTTGTAGATTCCGTTGTGGTAATGTGAAAATACCACGTAATACTAGTAGATTCAATATTGATAATGTAGAAATATCCGGAGAAATATGTAACCTTTAATAATATTTATTTGAATTACTTGCAAAACATGGTGCGTTGCACATGCAAAATACAAATATTAGCAAGTAATCCTGGAAAAATGAATGGGCTGAAAAATACCCAAGCACTTAAGTGCACACTTTTCCTATTAAGAACAACATTAATGGCAGGACATAATGCAAAAAATACATGAAAAATAGCAGTACCGGTATTTACATTGTAAACAAAAAATGCTAGAATTTAAATAAAATAGCAATACATTAAATAATATAATTAGTAGAGCTAATCACATACAAAAAATACTTCATCTTGTGGTGTCTGCAGCGCGTTCACACAGGAAAGATCAAAACTGTTAAATAAGTACTACTACAAAAAACCAAACATACTTAAGATGGAAAAACTGCTCAATTCCACCAACATGCTTAAAAACGTGGCTTAGTTGATTAAGATTATTAGTGATAAATTCAACTAACCATCATTGTCATTCCTTGTTTTAGCTCATGGTTTGGTTTCTTTTACTCTCCTTTTCTTTGAACCTTCTTTTAGTTAGATATATATTTAGTTTGATAATAATATCCTTAACTGCTCTCTTTTTGATTATGTACATGTATATATATATATGTTTTGAATACAAGCTAGCTCGTGTGCTTTCTGTAAAGTTGAAGGATAGGACTTACGTTTTGTCTTTCATTTTACAAGCTTTTACAGATGCTCAGATAGTTTTTCACCATATTTAATTATCAACCTTTATATTTTGTTGTTAGTATTGTAAGTTGTATTATGTAATTATGTAAATAACGCCATCTGCCATTGCATTGTATTTGATGTTTTTGTAATTTTTTACTCCCATACCCCGGAAGGGGTCGATAGAGTTTAATAAATTCACCCGCAGAAGTTGATGCCTTTTTGAATTCGCTGTTGCTGTTAGGCTGGCATGTCCTACACTCCCTGTCGGTATGCAATGTCAACCTAGAGTATGAAGTAACGTAAAGGAGTGTCAGCCCTGTACAGAATAGATCGATATCGGGAAATTCATCATCATCATCGGCAAGAAATTAAATAATATTTGGGCGTGTGAAATTGCATAAGAACAGTGTAGATGATCGTATCTTGAGCGATTTTTCAAATATTAAAGTTTTGCACTAATTCTTAATTGCCATTTCATACCAGGTGAGTTATTAGATTTAATATTAGAGTCGTTTACGTTCAAGATTGTGAAGCTTCAAAGCCGGTTTGTTATTTGTGGTGTTGTTGAATTCTTCATGTTTGACCACTTCGTAATCTAGCCCGAGAACTCGGTCATTAAATCATTAACAAGACTTGACTTTAACATGCTGACATTATGGTGGTCTTGTTAAGGCCCGAGCCTGGTACATTCATTTTTCGTGGAGGCCAAGAATAACAATAGATTGGCATTCACAACGGAAATTAGTCATGTGAAAACCATGTGCATCCTCTAAAACTGATACTGATAGTGATACCTAGGCTAGCTACGGATCGGAGTGCTAAGGTAGGGTTAACCAATAATATTTCAAGTTGGAAATTTCTAACTGAAATTGTTTTCATTGAAAAGATAATTATTTAACTTAAAAAATGAGGGGTCACTTGTGTCTGTTGTGCAAAAATTGGCCAAGTTTTGGACAAATGTCCGTTGCTAGATTTGGTCAAGATTTTGTGACCGGGCAGTGTCAATACCTTACTGTACAAAAATGCATTTATAGGCTTACTTTGACAAACGGAGGGTCAATTTACAAAAATGCGCTTTTATTCCAGAACATCTAGTTATCATAACATGGTAACTTCAGTATCAAAGATTAGACATATGTTCATTTTTCCCATTGTCTTTGGGATTCTATTAGTCCAAAACGCAATTTTTTTTATTTTCCCCATATAGGATTACACAGTTAAGAAAGTGAGTACGGTCACAACTTTTGATTTGAAGCCTGCCCTCGCCTGCTGGCTTGTGGTCATTCCTAGCTAAGGGTTTTACTTGTGCGATCTTCAATGCTGTGTGATTTTCCATCGCCAAATACGGCGAGGTTTGCTATTTTTGAGATGAAATTCAGTGAGACCACAAAGGCAAATGATTCTCCACAAAAGATTATTTTGCCAATTAACTTTAAATACAAATATCTAAAATCTCAGCGGGTCAAAATTTTTTTCATCGGGGATACACAGATCGAATCTGTGGTAGAGTAATATAATCCTCTACCACAGACGATAGGTAATTGAATTGCGCTGTGATCGTGTTACACACAAAATTACATACCTGATTTTACCTGGTTGATGGACTTGTTTCCCTTCTTCAAAGTAGCGTCATTATCACGTAGACACAATTGTTAACTTTCAAAACGTCATGAAGATTTCAAAAATTGAAAGCTCTTTTTTGAAAAAAAAGAGCAAACTGGATCGTTTCACTCAAGACATACTCAGTGTTTGTTGATAAACCCTCTTTAACACAAATGACCCCAGGTCATTTTAACATTCCCTACTATTCAGAGGGGGTAGGACAACGATCTGCTCGAATTTGGGTTGGCATTGGGGATGTCCAACGGTAATTTGTGGAACCTGCTACGTGCATTTACTATACGGCAGTCTCGGTCCCCAGTACATTAAAAAAATCTCGCTTAAACCTTTTGTCAAAGATCTAGTAATATCCTGATACCATTAAGAAAAATTCTTGCTTTCAAAATCCGTCGTGTATAGTGATTAACCCCGCTGCCAAATATTGGACTTGTTTCCAATAACGTCATTTAGATTTAAATAGATTCGTGACCAGTCCTAGTCTTTAGTCAAGAATGTGTGTAACCGTTCGATATGCGTAGAGCGCCCTTCCTACCGTAAGTCGTTGAATTCAGACTAGCACCCGAAAGTTGACGCCGTTGTGAAGTTGCTGTTTAGGTTTGGGCATGTCCCTAACCCCCCCTGCGACATTGGAAATCATTGCGTGCATTAAACTTCATCAATTGGTGAAATATGGAAGTGTATCATCATAAAAGGCACGTGAAATTTGCAAATGCGTTAATACGCCATTCTATATTATTTAATTTCAATGCAAAACATGATTGTTAATAATAGATAAGAGAATTATTTTTTTCTTTCTGCTAAGTTTTGATGAAGCAGCTTTCGTTATAAGCCATTGATTTACACAAGGTTCACTGGTCTGCGCGAGTATCCCGATACACCTTGGAAATATCCTGGTCAAACCTGTAATGTGCGAAGTGCTATCCGTATGTTGGTAGCTGAACATGGTGAATTTCGGGATATGTGCAATCACGAAAACTGGATTAGTTCCCCTTGTGTAAAAAGGAGTTTGACATGACCTTTATGTCACTTGATATTATTTATACATGTGAATTTCTGTCAACATTGCCAGGTGCACGAACTATGTTGGAAAACTGCGTGAAAAATTTGGCGTTTATGGAGATTTGAGTCCAAGTTGGTATGTGTTATTAGTTTCATGAACATATTAACCATGCATTTGGGGCATAAAACGAATGAATAACTAAATTTGAAAGGGTTTTTAGAGCACGATAAATTTTGTAAATAAGGAAAAGTAAACACGTTCACAGTGCAATTCAATTACCTATCGTCTGTGGTAGAGGATTATATTACACTCTACCACAGATTCGATCTGTGTACATCGGGGACTTCTTCTGCTACATGAGGTAAAAGTTGGGATTTTTTAGAAATGAAAATCAAATTTTGAGATATGCACCTTTGCCAGAAAATCCCCCTGTTTCATCGAATAAAGGGAAATCCCCAGTCACCATCTTGAAATATAGTCCAAAAATGAGTGATAAGTCGATTTGCATATGGTGTGTGTCCACAATCCTCGAAAAAAATGTTGGATCACTTTGACCGATTTAGGGAAAAGGTGACCCCCTCTCCTAGTCCTGATGATCATGACTAGATAGTCTTAACTTTTTTATGGCTGCTGTTATCATAGACTATCTAGTCATGACGAGTTGTGTGTAGCAAAAGTGCCATTTAAGCCAGATACACAGTCAGCTTCTGCTCTAACTTTACAGCTGCAAAATGGCTTAAATATTCATTATTTGCAATAAACGTTATATTGTAGGCATTCTTGAGAGTCTTCTGCATCATGTGATAACCATTTTTCCAGATTTAAAATTCACATTATGAAATTTTCAGGTGAAACTTACACTTGTTGTGTCTACATTGGTCTGTCAAATTTGGCAGCCTGTGTGCATGTTGACATGAATTTTTTGGGGAACAAATTGTAGCATCGGTTACAAATTGGTAAGACAATTATAAATTCTACAGACTCTAGAGATGCTATGTATGTCAAAAGAAATTTATTTTTTTCTTTTTATTTAGGAAATACACATCTCAAACCTTAAATGGCATTGGAACTCCACAGAACAGTTGTAACTTATGGCACCAAAGATTATGTCCAAATTTTAAAAGATGATGCCATAAGTTACAATTATTGGAACTACCCCCTCTCCTAGTTCTGCTAAGCATAACTCCACATTATGTCTTTAACATGTTGTCATTAACGGATGTGGAGTTCTGCAAATACATACGTAATACCTTTTGCCTGTTAGCCTGTGTTTACAGGCCAATTCAAAGAGCCACCTTTTCACACTGCAGACGAACAAAATATCACAAGCAATTCAGAATCGAGTGATATATATGTTCTTATATCAGATATTACCTTTTCAGAGAGGTAATACTCCCAAATTTTCTCGAAAAAACAGTAGAAATCATAATTTTATCGTGAAACAACTTTCTCGTGCCAAGACTGGCTTGAAACCGGCATCTGAATAAATGTGATTGATCCGGAAGGTCACATACGGTACCCTGGACACTGAACCCTGAGCCTCTAATATTACGCACGGTTCGTACCAATGTGCTGCTATTCACTTGAGCGGTCTGTGTGTTCGGGTCGCGAACGAGGGGATAAGGGACTCAGGTGTCCTTACTGGAGAAAACAGGCGAAAAGTAATCTGGTTGATTGATAAACAAACGAACACGATGGTGACCCGTGTGACGTATATTGCATGCTCTGGGGCCTTGTCGATTATTGCTTCCCTCATGCATTTGAACGCTGAAGTGTTTGTAGTCGCAATTTTGTTCAAAATTTGTGGATTTATATTTATTGTGAGTTTTTTCACTATGTCATCGCATTGTTATATGGGTAAACTGTGATTGATAGGGAAAGCGGGAGTGGCGCTCTTTTGGGGGGAATTTGAGATCGACGAAGAAGTGAGGTAGGGTGACAGGGGAAATGTATTACGTATGTATTTGCAGAACTCACATCGTTAATGACAACAGTAAAGACATTTGGAGTTATGCTTAGCAGAACTACCCACCTTCCCCCCAATCATTGAATCGAATATTGTTGTCAACAGCTTCGCAAGGCCACAAACATGATATGGGCAGAGGGGGGGGGGAAGGATTGGTAAAGGGAAGACCTCTGGCTTTCTGAAGAACCAAGACTTACCCAATTCGATCTCATTTGTGAAAATGGCATGTTTCCAAAATATTGCATCAAGTGTCCAAATATTTGTTTCGATGATTTGGAAATGCAAAAAAATCTTCGAAATTCAGTTTTGTACATTCTTAAAACTAAACAAGATATAGATACCAAATTTTAGGATTTAAGCAATTAGAATATAGGTACACTCAGATATAAACTCTTTGGCAAATACTTGCAATAGGGACGGTCATAATTATATCATGAAATTATACCGCACATATAAAACACTCAAAATATAAACCCAACCAAAATAGTAAAGTAGTATTGTCATATCGTAAAGACTCTCTCCAAATCATAAAGGACATAGAATGGTACAGGATATGAGGGTTAAAAATAGAGTCTTTAAATAAGATTCAAAATAAAATAAAATTGGACCGAGCAGTCTAAAACACCGTGTTTCAGCATGGATTCAATATAGAAATACGAAGCTATTTTATTCACGGAATGAAAAACCACTGTTATTAGAGATTAAAATTTGGAAAAGAAAAATTGCGACTACAATCACTCTGCCACTCCAGTGCATGAACGAAGCCATAATTGACAAGGAACCAGAGGTCATGCATACGTCACATGGGTTAACTATTTCAAAAGGTAGTTTATTATCTAAGGAACATATATCAACTCAATTCTGAATTGCTTTTGATATTTTGTTCCTCTGCAGTGTGCAAAGTTGGCTCTTTGAAATGGCCTGCTCTTGCTGGTAACAGGGGAAAGGTACTCCATGTAGTTTTGCATAACTCCACATCTGTTAATGACAACATGTTAAAGACATAATGTGGAGTTATTGCTATGTTTAAATTGGGATTTTTAACTGTTAAGAAATCACCGTTTCAAAATCATAAGATTTTAACCATGAATGGAAAATCAGTCATGGAAAATTACAACGTGCGTATAATACAGTGCGTATCAATAAAAACGCAACAAAACTTCTCCCCAATTTTTGTGGTAATTGTGTAAAATTACATCAAAATAATTAATGCCATCTTGAAGTTAAAGCCACATTTTGTAATTTGTTCATGTGCGGTCATGGATAACCGAGTAATCATTTTTTTTTGCACAATTGGATGGGACAAAGTCAGCTTGGGACCAGGTTTCAATACAAATACCCTACTTGCACTGACTGAATGAACGAGAGGAAAATTGAATGTGTTTGCATTACTTGAAACTTAAGTCCATTTTTCCCATTGTTCAAAACAATTACTCTGTTACCCCTGGACCGTCTTGTCTATGGCGTCGTTGGAGTTGCAGGAGTGTATTGTGTCACAATTTTTGGCAAAATTTTACATTTTTAAAAGTCTTTGAATATTTTTTCATATAATCATCGCCTTCTACATGTATAGTTATCAATTGTGTTTGATCCAGAAAAAAGGAAATGTCATACTTTGGGAGTGATTTAGGATCGATAAAGTTTTTGAGGTGCTACATCGAAAGTATTACACACGGGAGAGAGCAATAACTCCACATTCGCAATGACCACATAGTTCATGTAAACCCCATATGTAACGGGCGTAGGCGATTGGTCAATACGCTTCACATGATCATAGTAATAAACCAACCGTTCTGCATGGCTGCCGTGACGCCAGCCGAAAGTGGTAAAAAAGTATGCGTCAATTTCAGACTGAATAATATTTAATGATTAATTTTGGAAGTAGAGTTATCAAAAAGTAGTATAATCCATGAACGGGGTTTCATTCATAGTATTTGATTAGAACGTTGTTTTATGCCAAGGGCTTTTTGCCCGGATGGCATAAACAGCCATTCATACCCGAACTACTATGAATGAACCCCTAATTTAGAGACAAATGTGGAGTTATGCTTAGCTTGGCAGAACTATGTTTCGGCAGGACTGTGAAAGGGGTCGAAATCACCATTGTTTAACAAGACCATGAATCAAGAGACTTGCATTATGTATCTAGTCTTTATTGTTGTTTTCCCGCTCGGCCTTCCACTTAAAATAATGGTATCGCCTCGTATCAATTCGTCGTAAAGAGAGTACCGTGTAGAAGGAACCATTGTCCGGCATACTCACAGTCCGGACAATGGTGAACACAATAAGGCAATCATTCAGTTACCGTTACGCAACCTTAGTTTTCATCCACGCTTTTCCGTTATGATCGCCTAGTGTTGCCCCGGACTATGGCTTGGGCTCCCAGCGCGGACTATATCTTGCTGTTCACAACCGTTCCCAAAATCATACTTATTCTCTAAGTCTATCTAGCTATCTAACGATCTAACGGCCAGCAGCCGAGATGCTGTCACCATTGTCCAAATTCCTGTTTGTCATTAGGTTGGGATGGCAATGGATCCTGGGCTGATTTCTCGAGCATCACATCCATGTATGTTGAAAGGGGCTACGACCCTTGTTTTTGGCATGGTACTTCCAACATTGACGTCTGAGACTACTTTGTCAATCCCGACTATGACGTGACCGGAAAATCGTGAACGCGTTGGGCCAACTAAATGAATTTGGAGGATATCTCCATATATCTGGTCTTTTGGTCTTGTCTCACGCGGCAGGATAATGGTTTTGTACTCCATAAGAAGCTTGGTGTAGGTGCCATCCAGTCTATCCTTTAGCTCTTTCTTTTTTCCCTTCATGGCTCAGTCTCTATTCCTATAACATGATACGCTCTACACAGCCAAAGAATTTCACGTTGGTTGAATTGGAGATCAGATTGCCATAAGTGTGTAGTTTATTCAGGCATTCCAAGCTTGTCTTTGCGTGACAGAAAGTCTTTTCTTGCTGTCGGCATAGGACCCTATGATACTTGAAGTCCTTGACGTCTTTGAGTTGGCTACCATCTGCTGTGAGATCGTTTGATGATCATCTTCCTCATTGAAACAGTCAATATTCATCTTCTGTGGCATTTTAATGTAGGCCGACTTTGTTGCAGCATTCTCAAGTTGAATGTTAGTAATCTTGTGCACCACCTATCAGATCAGCTGTTTAGAGCTAGATCATTTTGCGGTAGTGCCAGGGGCTGTTGAGATTGCTACCCATAAGTAAACGTCTGAAGCTTGGGTTTGATGGTAAGTCCTTAGTCGTTCATGATGTCAAAACTCTGTCTGAGGATGTAATCAACCCCGACTACAACGATATAGGGAGCAAGAAAAAGGTTTGTAAACATCTCCTTGAGGAGTGCCAAGTAGTTTGTTAGGAACTCTTTTTGTGGCCCTCCAATGGTCTGCACAAAGCTATAAGGGTTATCATACAAGGTGATGGCAATTTCCTTGACAGTCTCCTCTGGGACAAACCGTAGTTGGCGCGAATATGCGCTACATCCCTGTTAACACTGTCCAAAGCCCTTGAAAAATCTACGAACCATTTAACTTATCTTTGAAATCCTCAACTCTTCTATGATCCTTCTGAGGCAAGTATCTGAGATAGTGTTAATCTGCCTTTGCGAAACCGTTCTGGTCCCCGTTCTGAGAATTGATCTATTTGAGATGATTCTGTTGAGCAGCATGGAGTTGTAGATCGTAGATGCCAGTGGTGACAGTGTATTCCTCTGTAGTTTTTGGGGTTGTGGAAAGGCGACTTTGCTTTGGTAAGAGGAATGATGAATGATTTTGAAAATGCAGCTGGTTTGTCCCATGTAGGGAAATTCTAACGAGTTGACATGGAGTAGTGGAAATTCTTCCAGACTAAACTGCAGGAATGTGTCGGGACCAGGTGCTTGGTGTTCTTTGCTTTCGGTTCTTCTTATGCAGATCGAAGCTCCTCTATGAAAGGTCCAGTCTGGATTGAAGGGTGTCGCTATCTTGTTGATTAAAGAAAGTTCATCAAGGTTAGTGTTATTCTGAACTGGCCATGGCTTGCCAGTAGAGAACTAAATGCTGACCATGTGGTCCATGCGCCGTTTCATTGTTTCAACCTTTGATTCTTCAAATGGGTAGCCGTCTTATCAGTCCGATCCCTCAGGGCCTCCCAGTCAGCAGCATGCTTGTTTTCTAGATGTTGGGCGTCAAGTGCTTCAGCCTTGGACTTAACATGCTCCTCAACACACAATGTAAGCGTAGCAAGGGCAGCCGTAGCAGCATCAATGTTCTGTCTGTGGAGCTTCTGGTGGATTTAGAACGGTGCTTGCTTTCTTGCTCAGACTTCAGTTGTTTCTCTCTGGCGTTGCTGACTTTGTCGTTTGGGGCAAAGGCAGTAGTCTTCGTCTTTCTTCTGTAGCATCTCCAATGCCATTTCTTTGTAGGCTGAAGTGAGGACATCATATCCTGCGCTGGAGTTCTTGTCTTCAAGTCATCAGAAAAGAGTGTTGACCACCGGTATATTGTACCGCTACGTCTACTGTCTCACAAAGCTTTGTAATCCCCCACTACCCTTCCTCCATCAATTGTTTCATTGGATCTTGGAGGTGGTTTCCGCTGACGATAACTTATCTGGCTCCTGCGAGACATTCTGTGATCAGACTTAACAGCTTCCAAAGTATTGTAGGCCGCTTGAGTTCTTAATGCTGTTAATCCACTTCTTTCTGACCATAATATAAGCCAGTGGACAGTTATCCATTTGGGCGTCGGTGTGTCCACAGTCTACTGAATGATTTTGGAATTTGTACTTAGTGGCAACAAGGTTCAATTGTTCCTATGAAGGTCTTCTGTACATTCCATTTCGTTAGACTCGGTTTGCAAGAAACCCGCGTCGTCCGGCAGCTTAGCGTGTAAATCCCTCCTGGAATGTACGCAGGATTATGGTGACCTGTACTGTGGCAGTGGAAAGTTCAGGAAAGTGAAGAGGCAGTTTTTCTTTTTCTTCTGTATAGTCGTTGTGGGGGGCTGTAAGCGAATGAGTGTTGTTTCAGGATTGCCTGTCAGTGTAAGCTTCAAGATGTGTTCATTAAAGTTGACAAGTTTAGCACATGACTTGAGAGCCCTTGGTGATAAAAGAACCCGCACACCAATCCTGTAGTGCATTTCGCTTGTTCTTCCATGCAGAGGCGTAATATGCGATCCATGATAGTTCTCCTGTAGTGATAGTCTAATCTAAATGTGTGTGAATCGTGCATGTCAATTATATCAATAATCACATGATTAACCTCCATTTTCCCAAAGTTAAGTTATCCCAAAATTGATTGGGATAAAACTTCTCTTGACTTCTTCTTGGTGCTATGGCATAGTACACAGGAACTTCTGAAAACTGTGTGCACATTGCCATTTCGCGATCTGTCTTTTGGTTCCTAACGTCTTAGATAATAACTGGAACAACCTTGCAAGTTAAACTTTCGCTCAAATTTAAATGCAGCTCCCCTATTTTGTGTTTTGAATCCAATCATCCAACCATGTGACGTTTTCATCTCCGTCCAAAAAGGAATTTACTGCCTTTGGTCACTTTCATGAAAATCGCACATGCTAGGCAGCCTCTTGAGAGTGCTGGGGTTACATTGCATGGACTCCCGCCCCTCTGTCACCGTATATTTGCAATCTAGGTTGGATAGCAAATTGATGACCTAGTTTATCAAAACAAAAATTGTCACAGATATCAATGTTAAAATAATCAAAATCATTTTCAAATCAAAGATTAGTTTCACTGGAATTCCATAAAATTGAGAATTCTTTTTCTAATGAAATTATGATCGCGTTTTGCTCTTCCAAATGAATACATAATTTACTCTGCGTAATATTGGCGATCGTATCCAGTTTATTGTACACATTCTTTGACGCGCACCACGCCTATTATTGGCAGTTCCATTTACGCTTGAGAAAAACAACATCATTCCCGTGCATCACGATAGCCCGAACAGGCTCCTATACCACAAAATACCACACAATGGTATAGTGTGGTAATTGGTGTGGTATATGATAGTTACAGAACCTACAATATGTTTGTAGTAGTTTGTGGTATGTGATCTTATCATTGACATCTAAAGTGTGGTACATTCATTACATCCCGCATCCGACCCGCGCCATTTAGCCTATACACCAGGGTCACCCTGGGCCGCAATTTCTCTTGGCACCCTGTACCTTGTGGCCTTTAATGCAGCTTGTTGTTGTTTATTACTGTGGTATAATTGTGGTATATGAATTGAGTTCTTCCATTTGGTATATTCTGATTTTAACTAACTACTAAGCATATTACCACAATAAACACAATCAATTTTGTGGTATTGTGGTCTATGGAAGTGCAGGTATGATGAAAGTTGTGGATTGTGCCTGGGGTAAGTCCTCACATATACAGCCTGCAGTTGAGGGAATCGTCTCTACTCCCCCGTAGAGTTTTTTGGACCTTTATCCAATCAGAGACCATGATTGAAAATCCGAAAAAAAGCACCAATGAATGCTCGCTTTTCTTGAGAGTTGTGGTTCCATGATTTCTCTGAATGCTGACCATTTCTTTCGCAACCGTGGTCACTTTTAATTGCCCATATTTCCTTTAAACCCTGCCCTCCTTCCAACAATTTAACCTTGTTGGCTATTACAGATTGTAGCTACGTTGATTACAAGGGTATGATAAAAACGTTGCACGTTTAATGGTTTTTGACAAAACCTTTTTCCTTTGAATACTACCATGTGGTCGTTTTTTTCGTATTTGCTTCCCCTATATATTACCCATTTTATTGATACTTAAATGAAGCAGCACACATCTTTATTTTATTATAAAATTGTGTGTTATTGCTACATTATTGCATGTTGTAAACATGCCAACCTCGCACTTTGTCAGACCTTACTTACTAATATATCCATTTGCCCATCTTCGTGGCAGTAATTCCAGTTTAGTTTACTTTTTACGCATGCGTCAAGATTACCGTCTTTGTGTGCGCGTGTACACACGTCGCCGCTTTTGCAGAGCCTCTCGCTTTTTAGTGTGCCACTATCTGAAATTTTTCCGTGGGACGTCATTGCATGGAGGTTGAGAAACGGAGTATACTGTGGTTTATCTCCCATGTCCTCACATCACGTTCCACCTTACCCTCTTACTTTTTTTCTGAGGAACAGCATATCTCTTTATGGTTTCACTTTTAACCCAAATCATTTTTTTTACAACAAATTTGTTTGTAGTTTTTTTTTCATCCCTCCCTTTCTCAATTTTGGGTTTTTTTTTCGTAAAACATACTTGTGGTTTTAAAACCTTTTTCCTCCCCCCCACTCCTGTTTTTGGTAATATTAAGATTGTGTTACTGTTTCTGTTAATTCTATTACCTTGTTTGTAAGTAAGCAATTTTCTTGTACATTCTGCTGTACTTAAGCTTAGTTTTTGGGATAAATAATCCTAGCAATGTAATTTCTTAACCCCTCGTGTGTTTTTCTCTGTCCTTCTTTAAAAAAAAATTTTTTTGGCTTTTCGTCTTGTCTGACTTTTCAACACTCTTGTCTACATGTATGGTTTTCACTTTATCTACCCCGGTTTCTCATTTGCCTCTTCCAACTTTGCTTCCTTTCCACCTACCTCATCCAACCCCATCGCTCAAGCTCCCCCTCTCTCTCATCACTCTCTCTTTTCTCCTTTCTCCTCTCTCTCACTCTGCGCTCCTTTCTCTTATTACCCCTCGCTATTATTTTCCTTTGAACTTTTCTTGTCAGTAGGCCGTGCCCTGCAATATAAAACGAACTGCAGTTAAACCACAGCTTGTCACGGGACTTCGTGCATCACTAATCACTAATTGAATTGTTTCACAAACTAAATTAACACACCAACTTAATCCCTGTGATCAACCCTTTACTTAACAGACCCCTATCATCTCAAATGTGACCACCCATCCTTCACCACATCTCACACAACTCTGGTTCTGACTCCCGCTTCACACTGACTACAGCTTTAACACACATAATAAACCATCAAGCCACAAACGACGCATTTTCCATTCACTGCCTAGTAATCACAAAATCATATGAAGAAATCACGACTACTAACTAACTTGATCACCCAAACCACGCTTCTCTGTCCCTTAAAGCATTTTTCAGAAAAATCATGGCTTACTACACCAATCCACCACCTCACTTTTAATGCTACGTACTTCCAGACCACTCACTGCAAGAGTAAGTGGGAGTTTTGGGTCTTTACATAAAAAACACCTTCACAACAGATCTCGACACAACACCAGGACCGATTGCTCACTCACCAAACATTAACTGTCGGAGTATTTTTACAGACGCCTGAACACACAATCCAAAATTTTAACAACACTTCGAGTCAGCTGCTCTCTCACTGGACTAAAACAAAAGCAACCGTATGTCTATATTGTGTGTGACTTTAATATCAATCTTCTCATTTATTCCCTCACTCACACATTAATGACTTTATTAACACATCACTTGCAACCTCTATATTCCAATTAACAGACCTACAAGAATTACGCTTAACACAGCCACGCTCATTGATAACATTATTACCAACTCCACTGACACAGACTCCACACCAGGGATATTTTTGTCACTGACACTACATTCCGCACTTCCCAATATTCCTCATTAACATCCTCTTTAAGCATAAGCCGGCCACAAAAACAATCACTAAACATTTAGAGATCACAACATGCGCACTTAACCGTATACTCAACACTGAATCATGGGAATATATACTCACAGAAAATGACCCTAACATAACGACAGCACTTCATTCAACTTATACAACATTACAACGAATTCATTCCCCTTAAAAGAAGACCTTAAAAACGTAACTGATAAACAGCCCTGGATGACAACAAGCAATTTCCAAGTCATGCAACACAAGCACCCCGGTCCTCTACAAACCTATCTGAAGAAAAACAGACAACAGCAACCAAACATCAATACAAACAATACAAAAACCAATTAACTCACATTATTCGTATCGCCAGAAAAACACAACAAGATCAAATTCAGAAACTCAAACTGACCTAACCAAACCTGGACATTCCCTAACAACATTCTAGCTAAAGGCGGGAAAGGTATCCACTAAACAATCCCTGACCATTTCACACTCTAATAAGAAAGCAGATAACTGACCCTGCTGGACGTAGCTAACGCACTTCAACGATCAGCTTCACTAACTTGTGCAACTTGGCTAACAAATTCCACCTTCAAATCACTCCATTTACAAACAAAACACCTTCCAAAAAACCCATTCCCCTCAGTTTCCTAAATTCCGTTACTGTACCAGTTAACGATATTAACCCTCACTTCTTCACCGGAACTTGGTCCAGATCACCACCTCAAATCACGCCAAAGCATTCCTATTTACAAAACAAGATGTACATAATCATGATCAAAATTACAGCCCCATGTGCTGTTTCCACTTTTCAAAAACACTTGAAAAATCATGTACACACGTCTGTCTACATTCTTCAATAAGCACACTATTCTTGTTTGATGAACAATACGGTTTTAAGCCAAACGGCCAACTTACATGGCACTCCTTAACTTAATTACAACCACCCTCAACCTTGCACTAAAAATAAACTCCAACCATGGGGTATTCCTGGATCTCTCCAAGGCTTTCGTGACCACAACATTCTTCTCTTTCCTTCCAAAGCTTTATCATTACGGTGTCCGTTGAGTAGCCTTGGAGTGGTTCATGAGTTACCTTACTAACCCTCACAATCATCTACGTAACCTCCACCGCATCATTACAAATCATCAAACTATCACAGTTGCGTCTCGCAGGCTCATCCTTGACCCTACTTCATCATTTACATGATGACACTCCAACACCTAACCACTAAAACTAATCTTATTTGGCAGATGACACAGGGAGGGAAACGATTGTTGTCTCTCAGAGCCTAACATTAATCACTTTTTAACAACATAATCATGAACTCGCAAAATCACTGACTGGTTCGGGCTAACACACTTTCTTCTCTCAATTTTTAAAAACCAAACGACAGTGCTTTTTTCTCTACACACAACATCAATCACAATCAAACATTGAAAGCAGATATAATAACCAACAATCTCCCAGTACAACTCAACCAAATGCTTGGTATCACAATCGATGACAAACTACATGGAAAACACATCACTCTGTAACTCCAAAGGCGTCTCACGCATTGGTATACAATTTACAGTAACACCACCTTCTCGACTACACACCTTAAAATCTCTTTACAACACACTAGAGTCTCTCTCCCCATACCTTAGCAACTGTAACATCATCTGGCTCCAACTATCATTCCGACTCACCAACTAACATCACACAGAAAAGGGCCATTCGCACTATCACAATCTCACCCCCAGAACTCACACTTTGCCATAATTTCACCACTCACTGAAAACACTTAAATAAGAGCACCTCAACCAACTTTAAACAGCGCTCTTCATGTTTGATATCACAACATCATTTACACTCCAGACTTCAGCAATTACTTTACCACAAACGACAAATCCACAGCTACACCAACAAGCCGAAAAACTCATCTTCCCCCTCCCAATCTTCCTCTGAAAGCACTTTATTCAGTATCACGGCGCAAAACTTTGGAAGAATCTTCCAGAATCCTCACCATTACCACAAAAGATTGTAATGCTCAACTGAAAAAACATTCATCAACCATTTACAATTCTTTAGAATTTACTCCCCAAGTCCTTATTTCTCTCCACTTTAACACTCTTCATCTCTTTCTAATCTCTATTCCTTAACTTTTCTTTCAAACCTCAGCTTCTTCTATACTCTGCTTCATCATTGCAATAGTATGGGGGGGTCCAATGTCGTTCCCTTATCCTGTATTCCCGTTAAATATTTGTGTTATCTTAGATTTTTTTTTTGTTTTTGTTTTGGTTTGGTGTTTTTTGGTTATGTATATTTACCTATGGAATATTCGATATCATCCGTACTGTATCATTTTTGTATATTAAGTATATTTTGAAGTATATTTAGTATAATTACAGGGCCAGCAATAATTAAGCCCTATCGGTTGTCCATGACTGGTCCTACATATCATATGCCTCACACTGCTTCATCTAGTAGCAGTTTACACTGTTACTTTACGTCTTATCATATTACATACTGTATTATTCATTTCTGTCACGTACGATATGTGTATGCCCTGAATAAATGAATCTTGAAAACCAAAGTTTTTAGCATTTTCAAACTCTCTCCACTTTGTTATTTTTTCAACCCTAATTTCCCCTCATAACGTGTTTAATCTTTTTTGGCAAAGCTTCGTAAGTATATAGTAACATCAAAGTGTTTAAATCTGATTTTGCCCCGTGAAAAGTGGACACGCTTTCCTCGAGCAAGGAGTATTTTACATTAGACCTATCATGGTTATCTCTTTAAAGTTTATTTTTCGAATCATTGCAGCCTATTTGCCCATAAATAATTGCCCGCTTTCCCCGGCCGCTTTCACCCCCTTAAAGTCGGCGCCCAGGGCACGTGGCCCGATGACGTATATAGGCAGCATTGTGGTTCGGGGGGTGGGGGTGGGGGGAGACAAAAGCGCGGTCAGGGAAAAGTCAGCCCGGTCAATTCAAAAATCGTTCCGATCGGAGGGTAGCGTCCAAAACGGTTGATTTTGCCTCAAAATTGCCCGATCTTGCCGCAATATCTTCCAAGTGGGTAGCCCCTTTCCTCCGACCCCAGCTACGCAACTGAGGGGGTCTTTGGGAGTGGGAGTTCCTTGGTTGGCCTATTGGCAGTAAACCTTCTCCTGCCTCATTATAGCTAATGTTGGGGAAAATAGCTCTTGACTTAGTGAAGTGTGAATTTGTGACAGCGAAAAGGCAAATAAAGGAGATGGCTTGGAGAAAATGTTAATGTCGCTGAAGTTTTGCATCATGTGAATAGTGATCAACCCGTTAAGTGATCGCTCCCACTCAAATCAGCTAGCGGTTGCCCGCGCGAAGCGCGGCAACCGCTAGTGTCAATTATACATAAACAACATGATTGACCTCCCATTCAATAGTTATCCCAATAATTGATTGGGATGAGAAACTTCTCCTTGACTTCTTCCTTTGTTCTCATGTCAATATTAACATAGGAACTTCTGAAACTGTGTGCACAATTTCCAATTTCGGCGATCCTGTCTTTTGGGTTCCTCAACGTATTTAGGATTAATAACTTGAACACCTTGCAAGTTTAATCTTCAGCATCAAAGTTAAATAGCTCCCCTATTGTGTTTTGAATCCAAATCATCCAACCATGTAGTTTATCATTTCGTCCAAAAATGAATTTTACCTGCCTTTTGGTCCACTTTCAATGAAAATCGGCATCAATGCTAGCAGCCGCTATTGAGAGTGGCTGTTACTGTGCTATGGACTCCCTCCCCTCTTGATCACCGTATATTGCAATCTGGGTTAGGGATAAGCAAATTGATGACCTAGTTTATCGATAAAAATAAAATATTAGTCACAGATATCATGTTAAAAATAATCAAATGCATTTCAAAATCACAGAATTAGTTTCACTGGAAATCCATAAAATTGCAGAATTCTGTTTCTAATTGAAATCTACGATCGCGTTGTTGCTCTTCCAAATGAAATACATAATTTACTCTGCGTAATATTGCCTAGTGTATCCCGCTTATTGTACCACATTCTTTGACGCGCCAGCCCACGCCTACTTAGTGCAGTTCCATTTACGCTTGAGAACAACAACATCATTCCGTCTATTCCGATAGCCCTAACACGGCTCTAGACACAAAATACCACACAATGGTGTATAGTGTGGTATATTGTGTATATGATATTAACAGAACCTACCTTTTTGTAGTATTTTTTGGTTTTGATCTTATCATTGACATATAAGTGTGGTACATTCACGTACAGCCCGCACCCGACCCGCGCCATGTAGCCTATAACACCAATGTTCCCTGGGCCGCAATTTTCTCTTTGGCAGCCCTGTACATGTGGCCTGTAATTCAGCTTGTTGTTGTTTATTACTGTGGTAGATTGTGGTATATGATGAGTTACGTCCAATTTGGTATAGTTATTATTTAACGACTACTAAGCATAATACCACAATATACAACCAATCAAATTTTGTGGTAGTTTGTGGTCTATGGAAGTGCAAGTATGATGAAGTTGTGGTATATATTGTACTGGGGTAAGTCCTCCACAATATCGCCTGCAGGTTGGATAGTCGTCTCTACTCCCCGTAGAGTTTTTCGGACTTATCCAATCCGAGACCTGGATGGAAATCCAGAAAAAAAGGCAACCAATGAATGCTCGCTTTTCTTGAGAGTTTGGTTCCCATGATTTCTCTGAATGCTGCCATTTTCTTTCGCAACCGTGTGTCACTTTTAATTGCCCATAATTTCCTTTAAAGCCCTGCCCTCCTTCCAACAATTTAACCTTGTTGGCTATACAGATTGATAGCTACGTGATACAGTTATGATAACAACGGTTGCACTTTATGGTTTTTCGTCAAAACCTTTTTTCGTTTGAATACTACCATTTTTACGTTTTTTTTTAGTATTGCTTACCCATATATATTACCCATTTTTATGAATACTTAAATGAATGCAGCACATATGTTATTTTATTATAAAATTGTAGTTAATTGCCTACATTAATTGCATGTTGTCAACATGCCACCCTCACTTTGTTCTCACATACTTTCACTTATTAGTCCATTTCTCCTCTTCGTGCAGTAATTCCATTTTGACGTTGACTTTTACGCATGCGTCACGATTACCTCTTTGTGTGCGCGTGTACACACGTCGCCGCTTTTTGCCATAGCTCTCGCTATTTTTAGATGTGCTACTATCTTGAAATTTTTCGCGTGGACGGCATTGCTGGAGGTTGAGAACGGAGTATACTTGTGTGTTTGTCTCTCCCCATGTCCTCACATTCATGTTCCACCTTACCGCTATTACTTTCTTTTCTGAGCATATCTCTTTATGGTTTCACTTTTACCCAAAATCATTTTTTTTTACCCAACAATATTTTTGTTTGTCATTTTTTTTCACTCCCTCCCTTTTATCTCAATTTTGGTTTTTTTTTGTCGAAACATACGTTGTGGTTTTAAGCCTTTTCCTGTTTTGGTAATATTTAAGATTGTTTACTGTTTTCTGTTATTCTATTACCCGTGTGTGTTTGTAGTAACCCAATATCTTGTACATCTGCTGTACTTAAGTTTTTGTATAAATAATCCTTAGCAATTTTGTATTTCTTAACCCCTCGTTTTTGTTTTTACTCTGTCCTTGGGTCTTTATTGCTTTCGTCTTGTCTGACTTGTCAACACATCGTGTCTAACAAAATGTTTTTGGTTTCACTTTTATCTACCCGGTTTTTCTCATATGCTCTCTTCTAACTTTCTCCCTCTTCATCCTACCTCATCCAACCCATCTCTCAATCCTCCCCCTCTCCTCTCTCTCACTCTCTTCTTTCTCCCATCTCTCTCACTCCTCTCTCTTTCTCTTTATAACCCCCTCGCATTATTGTCCTTTGACTTCTTCCTTTAACGTTGCCGTGCCCTGCAATATACGAACTGCCATTTAACCACCAGCTTTACGACGAGGACTTTCGTGTCATCACTAATGAATTTGTCACCACACGATGGAACATCACCAAACTTAATTCCCTGTGCATCAACCCGTTACTTACAGACCCCAATTAAAAAATCATCCAAACATGTGACCACCCATCCTTCCCCACATCCACAAACCACTCTGGTTCTGACTCCCTCTATCACACTGACGACAGCTTTAACACACTATAAACCATCAAGCACGACTCATTTTCCATTTCACCTTGCCATAGTAGCACAAAATCAATGAAGAAATCACTACTACCTTGATCCCCTCAACCACTCTTTCTCTGTCTTAGCATGTTTCCGAAAACATGGCTTACTGACACCAAGTCACCAACTCACTTTTAATGCTACACGTACATTCCAGGACCGCTCACTGGCAGAGGAGGGGAGTTTTTGTCTTTACATAAAAATCACTTTCATACAAATCAGCAGAATCGGGAACAGAACCAGCGTAAACGTAGAATCACAGACAGAAACGACGGACACGGTAGGAAGAGCACGAAGGTTATCGAGACACCGACGATTAAGCAAAAATGCCTTTGGAATATAGGAGCGCAACCGGCGATTCCACCGTAAAGGAATCAGCGTCGACACACACCAGACCAAATTTACCTCACCAAACACATAACTTCGAGTTATTTACAGACCGCATGAACACACAATCCAAATTTTACAACAGCTTCGAGGCAGCTTCTCACTGAAAAACCTAAAAACAAAAGCAACCGGATGCAATATTGTCGGTGACTTTAATATCCATCTTCTCAATTATTCCACTCATCCACACATTAATGACTTTATTAACACATCACTGGCAAACTCCTATATTCCTAAAAATTAACAGACCCTACAAGAATTACGCATCCCCCAGCCACGCTCATTGATACCATTTTACCAACTCACTGACACAGATCCACACCAGGATAATGTCTGTCACTGACACTACACATCACTTCCCAATATTCCTCTTTACATCTTCTTAAGCATAAGCATTCCACAAAACACAATCACTAAACGTGATTATAGAGATCACAACATTCGCACATTTAACCGTAGACTCAACCTGAATCACATGGGAACATTACTCACAGCAATGACCCTAACATAACGTACAGCAACTTCATTACAACGTATATACCAACATTACCACGAATCATTCCCTTACAAAAGAAGAACTTTAAAAATGTAACGATCAGCGCCCTGATGCACAACAGTCATTTCCAAGTCAATCAAACACCGCACGGTCTCTACAAAACATTCATGAGAAAAAACACACCATCAACAACATCAATAAAACAATACAAAACAAATTAATCCTCACTTATTTCGGAATCGCCAAGAAAAAACACACACGGGGGATCAAATTCAGACACTCAAAATGACCTAACCAAAACCTGGACCTTCCCTCAACCACATTCTAGGCGTGAAGTCTCCACTAAACAACTCCTGACCTTTCACTCATAATAATAAGCAGATAACTGACCTTGACCCTTAGCTAACGCATTCAACGACCAATTCACTAACCTGGGCAAAACTTGGCTAACAAAATTCCACTTCAAATAACTCAATTTATACAAACACCTTTCCAAAAAACACATTCACCTCAAGGTTTCCTAAATTCCAGTTACTGTATCCAGTACCATAGTTAACCAATCACTTCTCACCGGAACTTCCCAGATCACCTCAATCAGCCAAAGTCATTCCTATTTACAAAACAAAGAGTCATAACATTGCAAATTACAGGCCCATTTCTGTTCGTCCATCTTTTCAAAACTACTTGAAAAAAGCATGTACACACGTCTGGTCTACATTCTTCAATAAGCACAATATTCTTGTTGATGAACAATACGGTTTTTAGGCCCAAACGTCAACTTACATGGTCACTCCTTGAACTAATTACAACCAACCTCAACCTTGCACTAAAAATAAACTCCACCCATGGGGGTAGTCCTGGATCTCTCCAATGCTTTCGTTGACCACACAATTCTTCTTCAAAGCTTTATCATTACGGTGTCCCTGAGAGCCTTGTAGTGGTTCAGGAGCTACCTTACTAACCACTCACAATCAGTACACTCACGTACACTCCACCGCATCATCCATCAAAACCTATCACAGTTGGCTTCCCTCAAGGCTCAATCCTTGGACCCCTACTCTTTCATACATTTACATGAATGACATCTCCCCACTCTAACACCTAAAACTAATCTTATTTGCAGATGAACCAACTTTTTCTCTCAAACCTAACATATGCACTTTTTAACAACATGAATCTGAACTCCGCAAAATCATGACTGTTTTCGGGCTAACAAACTTTCTCTCATGTTTTAAACCAACTACATGCTTTTCTCTACACACAACACAAATCACAATCAAACATTACACTAGATAACCAGACATCTCCCAGGTACACTCAACCACATTTCTTGGTATCACATCGATGACAAACTAACATGGAGTGAACCCATCACTCTGTAACTACAAAGCGTCTCACTCATTGTTACCCTTACAGAGTTAAACACCACGTTCCCAGACTACAACTTAAAATCACTTTACAACCACAGTTTCTCCCTATCCCCTTGCTTACTGTAACATCATCTGGGCCCTCCAACCTATCATTCACGACTCACCAAACTAAACATCAACACAGAAATGGGCCATCCGCACTATCACAAACTCACCCCCAGAACTCACATTTGCCATTATTTCACTCACTGAAAACACTTAAATTCGAGCACCTCAACCAACTTCAAACAACGCTCTTCATGTTTGACTATCACAACAATCATTTACCTGCGAACTTCAGCAATTACTTGACCACAAACAGACAACATCACAGCTACCAAACACCAGACAAGCCGAAAAACGTCATCTTCCCCTCCCAAAATCTCCTCTGAAAAGCACTCATTTATTTCCGTATCACGGCGCAAAGCTTTTCCAGAATCCATCACAAAAAATTCTTTTAAAAAAAAAAAAAAAAAAAAAAAAAAAAAACATTCATCAACCAGAGTACAATTCTTTATAATTACGCCCCACGTCATTATTTCTCTCCTCACTTTACTCTTCATCTCTTCTATCTCTATTCCTTACTTTTCTTCACCTCTAGCTCTTTCTACTCTGCCTCATCATTATGCAATAGTAGGTCCAAATCCTGTATCCTGTTTCGCGTTTAAGTGTGTTTGTTTAGCTTAGATATTTTTTGTTTGTTTTTGTTTGTTGTTTTTTTTGGTTATGTATATTTCCTATGTAATATTCTATATCATCCCATTACTTGTATATTTTTGTAATATTAAGTATATTTTAAGTAATTTTAAGTATATATTACAGGGCCAGCAATAATATAAGCCCTATCGGGTTGTGCATTACTGGTCCTAGCATATCATATCCCCACCTGTTCATCTAGTACAGTTTACAATTGTTACTGTACGTATTATTATATTAATACTGTATTATTCATTTCTGTCAGTACGATATGCGGAGGACGGAAGAAGGGAAGAGGGGGAAAAAAAAAGGAGGGGGCTTCCTTCTACCCATTACCATTCTCTCCCCCCCCGGGTCTCCCCTCTCTCCTTTAGCCATTTTCAAAAACTCTCTCCACTTGTTATTTTACCCCATAATTTCCCTCATACGTTTTAATCTGTTGGCAAAGCTTAGTAGTAGTAGTAAGTAAATCCAAGTTTAAATCTGATTTTGTCTCCCGTGAACGAGGGTGGTCGGATTGCCTCACCACTTGCAGCAACCGCCCTTACTCTCCCTTCCACTTCATCACCGAGTCAATGCATCCCCATCCTCAACCAAAGGAGAATCCCTGAATTGCGGTGAAAACAGAAAGTCGCCACAAATTGCAATCTTTAGATTTCAATTGACAGCCTCCGCCTCCAGGCTATTGCATGCGGGGTATTAGTACATTGTACAGTTTATGAGAGAGGGGTCCAGTAGTTGGCCTTATGTGAGAAAAACACATTTTCAGTGCATTTTTTGTTTGGCCACTTTGTCAGATGTTTTTGTTTACATGGACGTACCTATTTAAGCTCATGAAATTCACAATTAAGCAACTGTGGTAGATTTGAGTTACCTGCCACAAATAGTAGTTTAAAGTATGAGACTTTTTTCCCATGTTTGCCCGTCAAATGAAAACATTCGCCAGAAAAACAGTATTTTGTTTGTAAACAATTATCTGAAAACAGGATAGTTTGAAGATTAGCTGATATGAATGACCTAAATAAAGTGTATGTTCCTAATAAAACGCCCCAGAGGCGGTGCATTTTTCAAAACGGCGCGGGCGTTTATTACAATAAAAAAAATCACCGTACACATGCTTATTTTTCGCTGATTACCCAATAATACAAACGAACGGGCAGGCAGGGCCTGTGGCACTGTTTTCGCCCACCTACGAGGTCAAAGATCCATACTATTTAAACTATTAAACTGTTGCAACACAACAGCGATTAAGATAACGGATTTTACGACAAGTCTCGGCCATTTTAAATCATGTGATTTAGAAGCTTAATCATTTTTTTTAATTGTTTTATCCACAAACAGGTACATAATATCTATCAAAAATGGACATATTGTGTTCATCAAAATAAGTCATGGTTGCCCAGTAGTAAGCAAAATGGGTTTTTGGTTAAAAATGACATTTCTTGCCACAATTTACTGTTTGCGAGTTAATCTTACCTGCAAAAACTTCCAATAGACCTTTTCAAATAAACATGTTTGAAGGAGTGCCTGTTTGCACGAAGACGCCCACTTCACTGGCCTCGCCATCCACACCAACGGACCGATTGGTGGGAAATTTTGTAGCATTTTGGTAAAGGACTTGTATTTAATATGGTAATGGCTAAAGTATTAATGAATATTTCAGGGAGGTTTTGCTTGTACCCTGGTCATGGTCAGCGTTGAAGCAGTGAGGGCTGCGGAGGAGGATCTCCACCAGCAGGGGGTGGACACAGGGCGGTTTCCTCCTCAGAGTTAAGTGAGACAAAGTCTGGAGAATCAGTTGAGAACCTACAAGGCTCTCTAAGTAAATGTTTGATTTGTTCCAATATTTTTACCTCTGAGACAAATATATGAGGATACTGCTATATCACACTCAAATAACTCTGGTGTTGGGTTTATAATCAGGGGCATACTTAGGACAATCAGCAATCCATTTCTTCTAGGCCTGGAACAAAATACCAAAGATTCTGCTTAAATAAAATCCAAATTACCCTCCATATTATACAAAATTTTCCCCCAAAGATTTTAAAATTGTCCCAAAGAATTTTAAAATTTGCCCAAGATTTCAAAAATTTTCCACTAAGATTTCAACACTTGCACTCAATTTGTATGTATTTCTTTGGTTAATTTAAAGGACCAAAATGTCCTCGATAACAAAATGTCCCAGGAAGTGATCCCCCCAAAAACCCACTTTTTCAGGCCTGTTGTGACCTAATCAGTGCTGCTCAATGGGACCAAATGCATACAAAGCACTCCAAAAATTAGCCCAAGTTATTTAATTTGACCTAAATTTGTTAGCTAAAGTTGGGTGCAAAAACAAAAAAACCTCAAAAATTGGGATGAAACGGCCCCGTTTCACAATTAGGCGCCACTTTTTGTCAAATGAGGGTTAATTTTTCAAAGGATTCTTAAAAAGTTGTTTACTAATAGTTTTCTTTTGCCAAGGCTACAGTTTTCATAATAAACATACTTCTGGTTTCTTAGTTAATTGTTCCCCCCTTCAAATAAAATCAAGTTACTTTTTAATTGGTAATTTTGTTGCAAAATGAATCAAAATTACAATTGAATAATGTACATTGACTTGTCCATATACTGACATGGACAGTGGGCAACAGAAAGTATGCCCCGGCCTTCCTATAGGACAAATTTGAGAATTAATTTGGTTGATATTGCACAGATTATATGCGGCCAAATTCAAGGTTGGATTTTGATGACCAAAAATGGGAGAATTGACTACTAATAGTTTACTTCACATTGAAAATAATCAAGGATGCGCTCTCTGATAATTCAATGGTTCAAAGCTCATGTAATAGGGACAAAATAATTTTTTTGCCAGCTGGCAGGATAAATAGATAGTGATTCAATGTTGTAAAAAGTGGAGTGAATATTACAATGTGAACGGTGACGATTTTAACATTTTATGAGTTACTACAACACAGTTAGATATGTCAAAAACTTTCATTGGGAATCAGCAGTATATTGGTAGTTTTAGGGTGGAAGTGACATGTCGTTCTTGTGAAGGGACAATTGCATTATTATTAGAAGTTGTTTTTAATCTGAAGAATTGTTTTATGCAGGCCAACTGAATTTTTTGACAAGAACCAATCACAATTTTTTAATTTTAAAGTTTTTTCTGGCCTCTTTGCTTCATAATATGTTTCATAAGCCCATGCATTATGAGCAAGGCTAAAAGACAGTGTTTATGAAAAAATTTAAAAATGGAATGTTTCTGAAATACATCAAGCACCTTAATGACATTATAAAATATAACCCAACAATGTGAAAAGCCAATCAAACAAGTTAGTTGCTGAGTTAGATAGGCATTTTATCCAAAAACTCTTTTGATGGATGTTTGTGACAAAGGGTGTGTGAACGGGACACAGTTTTAGTTGTTGGCATTAATTTAAAGCGCATAATAGTTGTTTGGACACATAACTCACTGTGCTTTTCAAGTTGCACCAATAAGCTCTAACAAAAACAACTAAAATTGGGTACACTAAGGATTATTAATTTGAGTAATGAAAGAAAGTTGGTTTGGATGTGACGGATTTTTATTGTGATGGATTGTGACAAAAGTGAACGGACAAATTAAATATATTGCCCAGCCCTATAAAGATCGTATGATCCTATAAGTGTGTAGGGTACCATTATAAAGCTTTTCCATGTATTTCAAATTATATTACAGTGGACATTTTATTTGGTTATATTACACCCCAAATTCTACATTTAAAATATGGTGGATGTGACAAAATAAGTGAACGGACAATGAGTGTACTCCGCATACCATTGTGCTGTAAACAAAAGTTAGATGTGAGAGTGAGCAATAACAACAATGTTTTAGTCCAATAATCTTAGGAACAATAAATTATGCAATGACAATATTTTTTGTTAACAAGAAATTATTGATGTTTCTGTGTTAAGACCACTTTAAAATGTGTGTAAGGTTGCAACGGGACAATGTCACATCCACACACTGAATTTGGCGTGCATCTCAGACTATACAAGAAAAGCTATTTCCTTAATTTTGATATTAATACAAAGTGGGACTCATCCTCCAACAAAAAAAAGTAGAGAAGAGGAAAATGTGGGCGTGTTTGAAGAATGGCAGCTTGACAAAATAACCTTAATTTCCAGTTGACACCAGAAATGGTCATTTAGGCATGGTGATGATATCACCACACCTAAACTTGTGAAAGGAGCAAGTTGGTGTTTTGAAGCATGGAGTAGGAAGCCCATAGAGGGAAGGAATGGAAGAAGGAAAAAACCAACAATATTGATACTCTGATCCCATAATTTTGAACATGTTAGGAAGGAAAGACAAAAAATTCAAAAAGTTGGCGATTAATCATGGAAATGGGCCAACTGCAAATTTTATAGATTGTCCTAATAAGTTTGATTCTGGAGAGCAACTGCAACCCAATATTTGGAGCCCCTGTGTTTAGTGATTTTTGATTAAAGTTATTTTGTGCATTTTTTTCTTTCCCCTATAATGCTTGCATTCTTGCAGAGTTTTCATACCAATTAAACCAGCATGTTGATGCTTGCGTGATCAGAATCACCATTTATGGTATTCATCAAAATTTGATTGTGCATTTTTGTGTCTGTGATTAACAGCTAAAATAGTCCATTTCCTTGTCATTTAACGTACACTAATTCATATTCTGTTGTTTTGTAGATTTATTTTGAAATCACTGTTTGCCTTATAACACCTGAAGTGTACTACACTTGAAGCATCATATGTCATACATCAATAGACTAATCTTAATCAGGGCCGTACGAGGAATTTTTTTTTGGTGCAGGACTGCAAAACGTGAACTTTTTTTGCTGGATTTCCAACAAAACCCTTTAGACTGGTCTTTTATGGACTTTGAATGTCTTCATCACCAAAAAGTGGACGTTTGTCAAACTGTCTTTAAATTTTTGAACTTTTTATTAGCAATTTGGGAAAAGTGGACCTTTTCCTTGCCCATTTATGGAATTTCGGGGTGCGACCCTGTTGTACAGGTCTGAACCTAAACCCACCACTTGTATCAAAAATACCACAGTCATAGCTCTTATCCCTATACCACCGATGAATTTTGTGGTATTAATTATTAACACGCATAGTGTGCTACTAGGATTACACAAAATACCACAAGCGGTCATTTTGTGTCCCACAGCCTCGTCCCCCACCTTACCTGAAAAAGTTGAGATTTTTATATATCTGAACCGTTGTATTACATTATGTGCATCTAATCTTACCTGAAAATTTGTTCTAATCAAGGACGACGTGAAGGAGATCATAATTTTTGTTTTTTTTATGTCCATAAATGGACAGAAATCATTACAACACAGTGTGGCAGGATACAGGCAATTGCTCAGAACATCAGAACGAACGGTCAGAGTCAGTAACATTTTGGAAAAAATACTGATATATAATAATGAATCATAAACAAAAATGAAGCGCTGGGATCACAAACATGCACATTTAAATATGCACTGCAATCCCCATACAGCAACATTAACCGTGTGTCCCAAAAAAACCGAACACTTGGTGCGCAGGCCGTCATAAGGGTTTTGAACAAAGTAAGTGACTACTTGTCCTTGTTGTAAGTAGGATGGGACTGTTAGCTACTATCCCTGACATCCATAAAGGTAGAGCAATATTTTTAAAGAATAAACCCCCAGAATCAAGGTAACTGGCCGACCCATTTTTTAACCAAATATGAGGCGACTATTAACTACAAATACGGCACTGTACGTTTTCCGCCCAGAACCACCAATATTAATAGTAAGTCCCCAACGCGTACATTGTCCACCATTTTCCCCTTTTTTAAAAAAGACACGTGCTGCGACAAATATAACAAATTATGAATGTTTACAATGGTATATACAGCTAAAACATGCATTTTAACACACTTAAAAGACGGAATAGGAATGTATGATCAACAAACTCTCGTATTGTCTGATTAATAAGCGTGATAGACTGCATTGATTTAGAGCTAATCATTCATCATTTTTGAGGCACACAAAGAGTTATCTTAACCCAAAATTTAATGAGAGAATGAATATACTGATATTGTCATTGAGTTTTGTGTTGAAAACATAGGTTTTACCTTCATAAAGTTGAGAATGTAACATTATTTCAGTAACAAGCAAGTTGCAGCAAACGCATTGTCAGTTATGTAATGTGGAGGTTTTGGAGTTTGTCTATGACTTAATCTGTTAATCATAGTTTTATATCTCTTGAAAACATATTTTTATCACCAATAAATTAATGTTTTATTATATCAATTAAATAATAATTACGTAAATGCAGTCATTGACACAGTTTTAGAAAGTCGTTATGCGAGAAATTTGGGCAAGTATAATGTTGATTGCAATCAATTTAGTAGGTGCCATTCTGTTCTTCATTGCCCAGTCTTGTGGTTTTCCAGCTCCTCATTTTGTAAAATGGGTTCTGCGGGATACTGATTGGGTCATCGGTCATATCTTAAAAAAATGACTCTACCTTTATTGAATTTTACGGAATTGAGCTAACAGTCCCATCTACCTTACAACAAAGAAAGAATAAGTAGTCAGGTGCCTTTGTTCGTCAAAACTTATGGAGCCTGCCACCAAGGTGTTGCGGGTTTGTTTTTGGGACACACGGTATGGTGAGTCTTGCCCATGATCCCTTCGAAAGAGAAAGAGAAGAGAGATGGACACTCCATCCTGTTGTACACAGGTCCTGCCCCTTTACCTTTTCACAACTAAAAATTTACATTTTTTGTGTTCCCAGTGTGAATTGCCTACCAGATTTTATTAGCACCAAGCATGTTGTCCACCAGTCTGTGAATGTTATGTAGTGTACCGGTACCCTTAATCATGAAGGTGTATTATACTGTGGCAATTTCCAACTATTACCCTAAACTGTGTCAGAGAAGTGTCAATTTGTTGCTGATTTGTGCTGCTCACAATTGTGGAGCTTTTGTTTTTTTTAATTTTTTACAAAAATATGACATAGCCAAAAATTGTTTTTTGTAGATGTATATAATTTTGTTTATTCCTAAGACCTTGTTTCTTTTTCACATAGGAAAAAACATAGTAGCAACGGGGTCCTGTACAGAGGTTGAACCAGTAATATCAATCCATAACCTACTTTATAATCTGCCAACTGGAGAAGGATTCTTATTGAAATACTTAATTTTTGTATCAGTATTTCTTACAAAATACTCTACATATGGCTATGTTATGCACAAGGTAGTTATCAGTAATATGGATGACAGCACTGAATAATACCAGATTATTATTTATGTAGTGCAATACTTGCAAAAAAAGTGCTCTTGCTTTGCTCCTCAGTAATAGCGCTTTCTGGAAAGGGCGTGTTAATTTGTGCACTTATTAACCCTAACCACCACACAAAGACACTTTTCCAAGGGGACCAATGAATTCACAAAACCATACAGTGAAGGATATCTATCACGTATAAATCATCATGAATCTCACAAATTCAAACATTAATTCTTGACTAGGAAATCACGGATCTCACAATAGCTCCACAGTATTAGAATTATATATTTAAATCAATGAAGCTCACAAAATCACAATGGTGTCTCCATGCATTCAGAAACCACTGAATTCACAAAATCTCACAAAATAGCTTAGTGCAGAGTGTTAAAATCACTGAATCTCCAGTGTCTCACAATATTTACCACTGGTATGGTTTTGTGAGAATTTGTGGGGTAAGAACCACAGAACATGCTGTGCTGTGCTCTGAGTAATAATTTTTAATATGAGTGTGAAGGTCGCAATGTTGTACATGTAGACAGGCATAAAACCAACAAGACTTATGATGCGACTGTGTAAAGGTTCGCCACACGCCGGTACATGTGTACGCTTAGTTCAAAACAAATGTTCAGGATTATAGTAAGGTGCAAATTGCAATAGTTTTCTCTAACAGCTAGGTAATTACCGAAGTAAGTGCAAATTGGCACAAATTTCCCAAATTCTATGTGAGACTTGAAGTAATATGTACTCATCTTCCCACAGAAACCAGTGACGACGGATTACTAAGATGCAGTTCTTTTCTGCTGACAAGGGCTGCCCACTTGTCCGAGAGGAAGTGATAGAACGTCTTGGAGCAGATCACAATGCAGGCCTCTCCACCCAGGAAGCTACTATAAGGATCCAGGGTAAATGCGAAAATAATGAATTTGAAATAGAAAGGAAGAACCACTATGGAAGAAAGAAGTCACTTAGACCAGGTAGGTTTCACAGCAATGTTCTTTGACTTCAACAAACTTAAGAGATTGGAACTGGAGAATTAGCCTTGTTGAAATCGAATGTCATTTTAAAAAAAGCTGGTCCATTAAAGAGAATATCCAGGGAGAAATAAAGAATATTTACCATTGCATTGAACATTAAAAAAAAAGATTTCCAAGAGAAGTACAAATACTCCCGACAATTGCCCTTCAGAAGAGATGCCAGAGGAACGATCAAATGCACTTAAGGAGAACTGTAGGGAGGGGTCAGTCTTGCGCTCCTAAAAGACAATGTCTGGAAGTGCTTCAACTTCCTCAAGGTCCATCTGTGGAAAAATATTGAAACTTGTGCTGCTGTGTTGAGTCAGGAGATGGTTTTCACCATTTTCACTGCACTGCATTGCAAATGGATGAAGGGATCTTACAGATGATCTCAACAATCTTTTCTGGGTTTGCCAAACCAATAGCTGAATATGCTGCTGTTTCGAGATCCAATCTGCATCGTCGAAAGGACCGATAAAGGAATCTATTCAGAACATAATGAAAATCCCTAAATAAGATTGTAGGCAGATGGTTTCATTCATGGTCATTGGAATATTCCTTGCAAAAAAAATGATTTATTCAAAAAAGTACAAGACTATACAGCACTATGGAGCTGCTATCGTTTTCCATGTGCTTTCCAATGCGTACGCCATTACAGAAACAGAAGCCAGCAAAATATGATCGCATGACTTCAGCGGTCAATGCCACAAGCCTCTGCGAAGTCATAGCTTGGGGCAGAGCGATAGTGTAAATAACCTGGGGATTTCCTTAAATTGTGCGACTAGAAAATTAATACAAACATGAAAATGGTGTTTTCTCATAAGAATAACCAATGACCAATAAACCATCTGGTAAAGTCTTATTTACAGATATTTCTCTATATATGTGCCGATAGATTCATGACAATGAATTCCTTTAAAGTTTGGAAGAATCCCAAAAGAGAGATTGCAGATTATTGTTGGTTAGCATCACCTATGATAAAGTACTTGAGCTCTCTAAGTTTTGCAAATTCTGTATGATGTAATTTGGGGAAGATCTTTTTAACCCAACACGTTGACGGGCAGGCACTTATTAGAGCAATCAAGAAATGTCATTCTGATTTTTGCTGATTGGACCACAGGAGATTAAAAAAGGTTTAAAACAACTCGGCTGCACTTGGTTGTTTACTTAAAATAATGCTGTATCCATGTTAAATTATGACACGATCAGGTCACGGCCAGACTGACGAATTAAATTACTGGATTTGTTATGAGTTTTTGGTTGAAAAAGAGGTTTTACCTTCATAAAGTTGAGAATGATTAAACCTTATTTTCAGGCCATTTTGCATTTCAAGGTCAAGGATAACATTTGAACTATTAAAAACGTTACCAAATTGAATTTTGTCATGCACAAAACAATTTAATTAGACACTACATCTTTAAAATTTCGGTTTATATTAACGATTTGACCTTGACTGAAGGTGCATTGACCTTTAGCATTTTTGGCTATAGCATCTTCATTTGAAGTCGGATCTATAACAAACATATAATTTTTGATCGGTTATGATAAGGGGACCTAATTTGACATGCATATTAATTCAATTGGGACAGTCTCAATTTTGACCCCCGTGTTAACTTTGTTGCCCTTCCCCAAAAATGCCCAGCAGAAATTGAAGCGGCAAGCCAAGTCAAAAACATTCAATATTGATCAGGGACCTCAAGACACCTTCAAATCTTTGTCTCCAGAGTTTGGCCACGGGATCTACAGGCTGGTCTTCTACTGTCTATGACTTAGTCATAGTTTTGTATCTTCTTGAAACATATTTTATCACTAATAAATTAATGTTTTATTATTATCAGTTAAATAATAATAATGTAAATGCTGTCATTTGACCCAGTAGAAGTCGTTCTGCAAGAAATTTGGGCAAGTAAATGTTGATTGCAATCAATATTGTATTTGCCATTCTGTTCTTCATTGCCAGTCTTATGGTTAACCAGCTCCTCATTTTTGTCAAATGAGTTCTGCGAGTTACTTGATTGTTGGGGTCATAATCTTAAAACCTATTGACCTGTTTTTTTATGAACTTTTCAGGAATATTAGTTAACAGTCCCCATCTGACCTTACAGCAAAGAATAAGTAGTCACATGCTTTTGTTCAAAACTTATGGCGCCTGCCACCAAGTGTTGCGTTTTTTTTTGGGACAGACGGTATAATGAAATATCCCTAAATACAACATACCAGATGGTTTTTATGGTCATTGGACTATTCCTTGCGAAGAAACGGCATTTGTTCATAGCAGTAGATGATTTAAGGAAGCCGACATGTTATTTACACTATCGTTCTGTCACAAGCAGTCAAGTTTGCTTGTATATCCTTTGTGTGCTTATCAAAGTTCACAAGGACGAGGCTTGTGGCAAACTAGCTGAAGTCATGTGATATATTTTCGCTGGCTTCTGTTTCCGTATTGTGTTTGTTGTTGTAATATAGCAAGGGAATAAAATCTGTATTTTTGCAAGTACAGAATGGACCATGAAAAAACCATCTGGTACATCTTACAGAGGATAGTTAATTGTATGTGCTGAACATTCATGCCAATAAATCCTTTACTCTCTTCCTCATTTTTATGGTCTCCACGTAACCATTAACCTATTTATGTCCTATTTTTTTCAGTTCAAGGAATCCTCTTATAACATTACTGCTAGCATCAGCTGTGGTGTCTTGTGGTGTCTGTTGTTATGGGGGAAAGTTTGAGTGAGGCAATAGTATAAAGCTGTAGTAAAAATATACAAAACAAAAATAGTAAAGAACGATTGTGGCATAGTTTCTGAAACATTTCCCATAATTGATGGTAAATGGCATGTAACTGATATTTGATAACACATAGAATAGGATACTTTATTAAAATGATATTTGACACTAATCCAGCTGCTTGTACTATTGTTACGGCAATTATCATAGTAGGTCATGTGGCCTTTGTACAGGTAAGTTACGACTATCATTAAAAATAAATTCCACAGCAAGTGTGTAAATAAACAATTGAAAAAAAAAAAAACCCCAAACTTGTCAGATAATTTATCTTTAAAACTTTTAGGAGGTTAGGAAGATTACTTTTGATTTACACCCACTGACCAGACATATTAATGAGTCATTTGCATATTTTGAAGAAATTCCATTAATCCACTCTACAGAATAAAACCGATTAGTTAATGAACTTCTAAACATGGCAACGGTGATAGAACAGGCAAACGGCATGTGCTGTGTGTACTTTTTGGACGGATATAGTAATGAGCTCATTTGCACATTTTCAATAAAAGGATTAATCACAGTTGGTGGGTAGTAGTATTAGTAGTAGTAAATTCAAAAGTTTTTAAATCCGGTTTTGTCCCAAAGTGAAACATGGGTGGCCGGATTCACCTCACACTCACAGCCAAACTGCCCTTACTCCTTCTTCCACCTTTCACCGATTTACTGCATCCTCCATCCTCAACCCAAACACCCTACTCTGCACTCTAGTGCTGGGACGTGTACATGTTACCGAATGGAAGGGTCACTGCCACGTTTAGAAAAATTACTACGCGTTACACGTACAGTAAAAAATACTCCTTTTTCAGTATAATTTTTTTTTTTAATTTCTGAAGTCAATTTCACAAAATTTACCGCCGTCAGTGAAAATTTTAAAGTTAAATGCTGCCTCTAGAAATGGTTCCGACTTTTACCGGAAACAGGGCAAATCCCCACAGTTTACCAAGTTCTGTACGTGCAAGTGTAATAGTCTTGGGTTAGGAGGGGACCCTTGTTACTGTTATACTCTATGGGAAAGAAAACTACCGGGTATATCAGCTAAAGGGGACCAACTTGGTAACAAAATTGGAGCGCCAAAGTGTTCGTTGTTGGGTCTTTGGATATTCAACTGCTTTAGTTTGGATTAAAAATGAAACTTAGAGTTAAGTACAAACATCATTTATGGTTCAAGATGATTATGATCAATGCAAGACGGGTACCTGATTATGAACGATTTATAGCGCTAAAATGCATTGGTGGAAGCGCCCAAAATTCGGCAATCGTTATGACGTGTACACGTTTAAACGAATGGAAATACTTAATTGTTTAAATAGATAGGAAATTAACGGTAACTCCAGCTTACTCTCCTCCTCCCTTTGCTTCTTCCAAGTCTTCTTTGGATGTCCTCTCCTCAAACCTACAACTCAAAAAGCCCTTCTTGAAAGTGTGCCCGTCATTCTTTCTTTTTGCCCATACCAACATTACACTATTCGCCTTTTCCCTTTGTTTTTATGCCAAACTGTCCATCGTTTCTTCCAAACCCAACATCTGCATCAAATCCTCAGTCTCATCCTATCACTCAACTTCACAACCACAATCGGCTCTCATCATTGTCTCTCTGTCCTCTCAGAATCCCATCTCATTTTCGCTCAGCCCATGTCTCACTCCCATCCAGCCTCAATGATCTCACACTTGCTCTTGTACACCATACATTTCATCTTCATTGGATAGCATTTCCCTTGCAAAACTCCCAAATTCCCTAACTTCACCCATCCATACCTCCTCTCGCTGTCACAGCACCTCCACATCCACCCCCCCCACTAACCTTAACCCCTAGGTATGAGGAACTTTCACCCCGATTTCCACCTCATCACACAAATTTTCCTCATGTCCACCATACCTACAGCACCCTTTCGCATCTCTCTACACATAAATCTCTTGCCAAACTGGGTCCACCCTCTTCATCTTTGTGCATTCCATGGACCCATTTCCCATGGACCATTTTCCCACATTTCTCACACCATACTGAATTTGCTTTTACCCTCTTCCCACACACACCACTTACTACCACCTCTCTCTCCACCCCCGCTCACCAGCAGGGACATCTTAATTACACCACTGTAATTCGTGTTTTAAAAAAGTCTCATAAACCTACATGAAAAAAAATACAGCAAAATGCTTAACTTTGAAAGCTATCCATGGAACAGGCATGAGAATTTTCCGTTTTTAAACGGATTTCCGTTTTTTTTAGATCAAAATCTGTGGTCTCCGAGTTCAATGTGAATTTGAAATAAAATTTGGGGGGTAGGGTCTAAGGTGGTTAGTTAAATATTTCCACTGAGGAGCTGAAATTGTCTGTGCATTTTCACAAGTCCAAAGATGAGCGGAAAATGTGGTATTAATCTAATTCGAACGAACATGCCTGGTATATAAGAACTGACAACTTATCTCTATTTTACTACTGCAACAAGATCGGGCGAAAAATGTCGGGAACCCTACGAAGTAGCGATCTCTTTATGTTTCACTCAATATTAAATGTTTTAGAGAGCGTATTTCATAAGCTGTAGAAGAGATTGTTTTGGTAAATCAGTGCTGAACAAAAAATCGGAATCGCGTACGGTGCTGTAAAAAAAAATCAGAATCGCGTAATAATGGCGGCACCCAGAGAATTCGTGGAACGTGGGAAAGGTGATCCCAAAGAAATCGACAGGACTGTGAAAAATAGATGGAATTGGTCCTGGTGTGACAAGATTTCTGTTAGAGGGGACCGACGACCAGCATTAGCTGGCGATGTTACAGGAAAATTGAAAAGCCCCGGCGTCGCGTGGTGTCTCTGGTGTGATGACTCGGTGAAGTATGGCAGTGGTGGCTTCAATGACTTCGCCAGCATGCAAAGCATGACAAACACCGGGCCCGCTCCGCGAACGAAGGACGAACTACCGCTTGAATTAGGTAATTTTATATATCAATTCTTCTGGCTTATGACAAATTAGTTTACTGTTTATTTGAAGTCGTTTCAATTTATTTTACAACTTGCACTTGAAGCTTCTGAAGTAAGCTTTAAGCTTAAGGTTGACTGAAGTTGCAAATGACAAAATGTGCAAAAGTAACAACCATTGAACTGTAAATCCCAAAAAGGTGACGACCAAGGCCCAGTACAGGAGATCGGCTAACGACATGGACAAAAAAATCCTTGGAAGAAATGTTACGCGAAAAAGGCTTGCAAGGAAGAAAGCCCTTGAAGCACTAGTGGAAAAGAGCAAAAGCGAAGCAGAACTAGAAAATGTGTAAATTATATTATCAACTGCTGGTAAGTGTTAATTAGTGTCAATAAATGGCTGAAATGCATCTTTGCAACAAATTTCCCTCTCAAAATGGTCTTTCTAGGGCTCCAAAATAGCTAAAACCCTGGAGCTTCGGGGGGCTTGACCCCCGGGACCCCCGCCCGGGCGCTGCCCCTGGACCCCGCCAGGGGCCCTTAAGAGGGCCCCGAACCCCGGCCGCATGGGCGACAGCTCCGTTCGCTACGCTCACTACGCTTCGCATGCTCGTTACACTTTGTTTTTTTTTCAACAAAGCTTCTATGCCTGATGGAATCTTCTGAGACAAACATTTTTTTTGCCTTGACTATAAAATGTTCTTAAGTGCTAAACAAACTCA
>JAMKCH010013272.1:0-26536 GCA_023653785.1 Ophioderma brevispina | reverse complement strand
CGTTTGGAAGATCGTTGGTAAGCCAGTCATTGGTAAGCTCGTGAGTAGTGACCGTCTGAACAACATCATTGTTAGCTAACAACGATTTACTTTAGAATCTTAAAGTAGCGTGCACTTGTGCGAGCGAATCGGTGGTAAGTGCCGTGTGAACAGTACTATTCACGACGTCGATGTTCAAGGGTGAACCTCAGCGTGACCCGTAATCGACATCCCGGCACTTTATATTCCGTACGTGGATACCATAAAACAACGCCCTTTTAGTTCATCAAGTTTGATAGCGTCTTGTGCTTGTCTGTAGTACAGTTGACTGTTTTTTGTTTTTCCAATTTATTTTGATAATGGCCTCATCTTAAAGGTGCAACGAGAGATTTCAACATATCAGGTTCCCACCGAAAAAAAATCAAAAAGTACTGATTTTTGCCTTGATGTAAAGCTTTTTTTTCCTCAAAAATACCCCCATCTGAAAGGATTAAGCTGAGAAATGTTTCTTTGTACAAAAAATTGTGAAATTTTTCTAATTTAGTTAAAAAACATAGAGCAAATACGAAAATTCAGCCTATGTTTTACATAGAAATATAAGCAAATCACAATCGCCGGTTTTCTTTCTCTCTTTTAAGAGCCCATTTCTGTAGGCAAAATACAATATCAGACATCTCTTTATGTCAAACTATATGAAATTACCTATTATGGACACAATATTTTGGTGCCGCAAAATCTCTCTTTGCACATTTAGTACAAGGCCTCGAAAACAAGCGAAAACACGGAACCCCAACGGTGCCGAGAGAGAGAGAGAGAGATACCATTACAGCGTTAATCGAGATCTGGAAGGAACCCACCGTGCAGAATAAATAAGTTGAAGACAACTCAAATAGGAATTCCCTTTTCGCGAACACGTTCACGTTGTGACAGGCATCTCGTGTCATGTTGGTTTGCACACATCGTAGGTCCAAGTACTCTTTAAGTTGTTTGAAAAGAAATCCCCACATAATTTTTATTGAGAGAGAAATATTCATCGGTATTCAACTAAATCGTACACATTCATTGTTATTTGTGCGAGATTAACACTTTAGATGATGTGGATTAGTGAGCAATTCAGTGAATTAATCACAGCAAATGCGAAATCCAAAACTGTGCCGTCACTTGGCCCACTGGACTGCACTTAACTCTGTCTCGTACCGAAAACCCCATTTCGTTGATGATGCATGACTAACTGCGATACGTAAGTAACGTATATCCTTTTTTCTCTAAAAATGAAAAAAAAAAATTGGCGCAGCGGTTTTAAAAATTCTCAATACTGGAATAATACCGAAGGCATTGTGGAAAAAAGGGATTCGGCCCGTAGCGAAAGGCTGTGTTAACTTTTCCGTGTTTGGCGATCAAAACCGAAGTCCCGACAAAAACTAAAACGTTGAATTTTCTTCTCGCTGGTTCTATAGGTTCAGACCCAATTACGGAGAACATACCAAACAAAACATAGGAACGTACCCTCTGTGAAAAATCTCCCCTAGAACCCCTTCGGGTTCCGAGATTTATTTGAGATTTAGTTTCATTTGCATGCATTCGCTATGATGGACTGATACGTTATCTCTCGTCGCAGTACTAAGTTGATAATATCTTTCGCAGTCTGTGACAGAAGGTCAGACTACCACTTTCCGGAACCGCGCCGTATGCTTGACCTTTGTTTTTGATGAGTCCATGTTTGGGGCTGGATCGCTCTCACTGATTGGTGTAGGGGGAACGACGACGTCGGCATAACCGTGTTCCTGCCAAAATCCGCTGTCGATGAGTAATAACGAAAACAGAAGCCAAATCATCGCTTTTAAAACACACTCCTGCTTTGAGGATTCGGCATTTTGGCATTGTTTACAAATGGGTTGAGTTTTCCCGGGGTTTCAAGCAATTAACCGACAGGTCAGCACGGGCGGCGCGCTACTTCCGCTATTTACCAACAAATGACAGATGAAGGCCGCTCGCTGGTAACTTGAAGGGGGGGTATCGTTGTTAAGTTCCGTGTAGGACGTGCGTCGTTGTTAAGAGGCTGCTAATGAGGGATAAAATGATTTTTCGTGATAACGCTACTTCGAAAGTTAGCCCACCGTCTGAAAATCCCTAATGATGTACCTATTTAGTGTGTCGTTTATTAATTGCACTCTGCCACCCTGGCTCACAGATTGAGTTGCTTATGTAGGGAGAAATGAGCGACATTATTAATGGAAGATGGTTGGTTTGAATCAACTCTTGGAAACACTTCAAGCTAGTGATGTGTTGAAACCGATTTGATTAACAAGAACATAATCAACAACACTAGAGCCAATTGCCAATAAAAAGTATTCCCTTGGCATCATGTTAAATTCTACAATTTATATAGTGACGATTACAAATTTACTTAGAGTGAGTAAGTACGACCCAGAGTTTTTACGACAGTCTTTTGAGACCACGCTTTTCACCAGGTGTTAAAAATTACATATTTCATTAAATCATTTGTCCATGTGTCTACAAAACACACAATATATAATTTATAAAGTTTGAATGAAATCAACATTTCACAGTTTCGATGTAAAATCCATCAATATTTCATGCAATAAGTTCAAGAATTGTTTGAAATACTTCTTTGATTCCCGGATTTTAAAAAGACATGGGGGGAATCCTTATTTCATAACAACCTCACGCGTCATCTTATGCAGATTCAAAACAAATTATTCCACCTTATCCGTGACCACCATTTTTTTATATCTGATAACAACTTCCGCAATATCTTTGAGTCAGTTATTTTCGCACCTAAAAGTTTGTGAACATTTCATATATTCTTGCAATAACCTTGATTGACTAAGAATTACTATACCTTCAAACTCCTGCTTTGCGCAAACATGTTTCCTTATTCTTGATACTTTTGCAAACATTGTCCATTCATTCAGAGGATTTTTTGAGTCAATCCCACAATGCACCAGTTTTGGGAACATTTCCCTCAAAAGGGTCATGTGATCACATAAAAATCCTATTCTTAACCATATTAATAAACCCCGACATTTAAACACTCTTTAGTCCACCAAGCGTTAGGTACTTTTTGCATTTTTTGCTATGATTAGGAAATGCTTGTGGTTCTTAAAACTTTGTGGAATACGGTTATCCGTACGTACTGATATGTGGTTAGTACAGCACGGTATTAGGACACATTTGCTATGCATCATGGATTGATTCAAAAACCCTCTGTAATCATCTAAAGAACAGCTGCTAAAACAAACGACATAAGACGTGGACAATGCAACACATGGACCTACACAGAAAGCTTTAAGATGCGTTATGGCTACCATGCAATAACTTACTTTTATACGATTTTTTTAAAGAAACGGACTGATAATACAAATACTTTATGGATCCTTTCAGGCTTTTTACTGTTCACCCTGTTAAAATGTGCGACCGATCTGGCCCGATTCTCAAAGCTGTTTTCGCACGATGGAAGCTCGGAAGCCTCTCTATATCACCAAAAAACATCTCATTACAAATTTTGAGCCTAAAGCGGTCCAGCCGTTTCACTAGCAGTAGCAGCAAAAAATGTGTAAATCCTCCATAGGACAGTAGGGTTACTTAATGTGGTGTAAACCAACATTTCTTGTTCTAACATGAAAAAAAGAAATCGTTTCCTGAGGCCTTTTCACTGGCGATTGAGAAGATATAATGAACAATTTTGATGGAGTAAAATGTGGGGGATGAGGTTTGTTTTTAGGGTCACCCACCGTTAAGTAGAGAAGCCCCCCTCCCCTCAACCCGTATGCACGTTGTTAGAAAAAGGGGATGACTCACCACAGAAACCACTTTTCGAAAGAATTTTTTTGGTTGATGCCACCGTAAGGTGTTTCTAGGACACTAGAAGTGTTACAAATGAAATTCAATTATGGTCTCCAACAGGAGGACCTTAAAGTTTATAAAATCCATTATGACATCATAATGTGAAGTTGGTCTCTATTTTGATACCAATGGGAAGAAGCAGAAGTAAGAGAAAGAAGAATTTCTAAGCTATCCTGTGTACCAACACTTATAGGAATCGGATGTTCAATAATGAAATTCACAGGGGTAGCCACCCTTCGGGTTGTATTGTTACAACAGATGAACTCAGTTAGACGAAGGTTAAAGCAAAACAGCCCAACCAAATATTCGGGAACACTTCAAAATATGTGCTATTATAGCTTATATACTTTGAGAAACGAAACGGGCTTACGAACCTTAGTTTACGTGCACTTAAAGGTGGGTCACTCGATCACGGTGCGATTTTTCCTATAATGTCATGTCTCCCTCACAGGAACATATCACCAAACACGGTGCTAATTTACAAACTTTGATAATAAAAATTGGACCGATTGAGCCCATATTTGTTTGTCGAGCTATGAGTTGCAAAAAAATATGAGCAACGGCGAGACGCAGATTAAAAACATGTTTCCAGGGACATCGTTGTGACTTAGAATTGGGGGATACGGATACAAATTATCTAAATAGAAAATTCCTCATTTTCAATAATTAGAGAGTTTGCTCTTTACCTTCACAAGTTATAGCTAAATACCAAACGTAACTTGGTGCAAAAATCTCCAAATTGTCCAAAAATAGAGGTTGCTTTTCAAAGCAAAATCTTCGGCCGCATCACATACCACGTATTTCGAAAAAGCCGGCTTTGAATTTTTGCGATTTCTAGTCTGATTATACCTATTGATTGAAAATATTTGTCAAAAAGAACACTGGTTAAAATAAGACAAATCCACATTAAATAATTTTTTATGATCAGCGTTATAACTCATTCATAATGTTCTGCCAAAATATTGGTAATTAAAATACGGCACTATGTGAAAATAACAAAATAACAAGATTTGCACCACAAAATGAGAAATACGGTTACCCTAATCCTCGTTATGTAAAACGTTTGTGCGAATACGTCACTATGTGTAAAACGAAAAAGTAGCAATTCCGCCTTATAATTTTTACATCGCGCAATACGTACTATGTCTGAAGCGGAAATCAGATACGACACTCTGGATTAGCGCATGCAGTTAGAGTTTCTGCAAAAATACGTCCGTTGGGTTGATGCGGACATATTAAGGTTTGCAAAATATGTCATAATTAAGTTAATTAATATCTCACCAATTGGGCCCATGTGAGGTATGAATTAGGTGAATTTACAGAGTGGTATGAAGTGCGTATGAAACAAAACTGATTAGGCTAATTTTTGTTTTTAAGTTTAAGTGTCGAATACGTCACTATTTGATGCGGCCGACGAAATGTGTGCTAGTATTGATTTGAAATATTGTGAAAGCCAGATAATGGTTAATGGTGCATATAATTACCATGTAGACAGGTAGGCCCTAAACCTAGCAAAACTGGAGACGAGAGAGTAACGCACTAATATATGTAGGGCCTATATCAATTTCAAAGATAGTTTCTTATATTAATAATTACCCTATTAAGATACCTTTATAAGAGGAGGTTGTTGCACCTTGGTGTGATGGTACATATAATAGTCCTGATTTCTGCCTATTCTAACCAACTCCTCTGGAATAACTCGCATAATAAAATAAGTGGCAAAACAAACATTTAAAACAAATGGATTTAATAAAGGTATTATCGGGGTAAGGGACATTCTTACCGATGAGGGAAAAAGTTATGTCATATATGAATCACTGATAGATATCATTTAAATATTACTTTATGAATTATTTTTCAGTGGTCAGTTCAATTCCATATGTTGGATTTCTGGATATGGAGCTGATCATGCACCGTGTGGTGACCAGATTATGACAGTTCCAAGATGAAGTGCTGAATGCAAATCACAAGTGTGTAAAAATAGCAAATAATTTCATTACCTTTGTTTAACAGTGGTATAAAATTCCTCATAGCTGTTGTAGCCAAATGGTCTGCTGAATTTAACGACTCTAACTGGACTGGAGCAATATTTATTTAAATTCAGCGGCAATTCACCTTATACTAAAAGCAGTATTTTCATATAGATTTCTTAACCGATTTTTGATGGTAAACGACTTTCTCATAGAATCAAGATTGTTCCATCTACTCTGTGGTATACCTTTTTGGAAAGGTTCCTCTGAAACCATTATACATTTATTCTGGAATGCACGAGTACTATTGCTTTTGGCGGATATTACTTAGAAATTCTTTTACAGAATAGGTGTGTCTTAACATCTGAAGGACATCTGTTTTGGATGTTTAATTTTGTATCACAAACGTTATAATTTGTTGTAATTTAATGCTAAATATTTCATATATCTAAGCAGGTGTCTAAACAAGAAGCCTAACTTCAATATCTTTGAAAATATGTTACAATTTGAAAAAAAGAGGTTGAAAACATATTGCACTCTGTAATGACAAACTTTATAAATGGACTGAGAAATGGAATGTTATTCAACTGTAATCCTTTTTAGTATATGGCTCTCCATCAATGGTACATCTCCATCAACATTACAATATCTTTACCAATGATTTTTTTTCTTCTGTACATTTCTTTTTTTTTTAATTCTCTTATTTATAAGCTTGTATGTCCGGGTATTTTTATGTACTATATTTGTTTGATTGCTAAAATTTTGCTGTGTAATCTATAAAACTGTATGTTTGATTTGCCTACTTGTGGCACATAATAAAGTCAGTTTGACAAAAAAAAAAAGAATATTTTCTATCGAGAAATAGATGTCTCGATCCAGATAATGCATTATTGTTTTGGAAAAATACATTTGAATATCTCCTCAGCTTTGGCAATCTCCTTATGGTGAGCATAAGCGTTTCGTCTTACATACATCATCTAACATTTGGACATTTTAATTTTTCCCACTACCGTAAAGGTTATACTGTCTGGTGTGGTATTACTTTCACAAATAAGCAAATGCAAAATTAAAAGTCATCTGACATCGTAAGATGCCACAATGTTTACCTCAAGCCGTTACTAATGACTTGTGGACACGCTAAGAAAAAGAAGAACTATGGTTGCCAGATTTGATGTTGGCCGAGTCGAAGGTCGATTGCACCGGAAATACAAAGGAAATGAATAATCCACTTTTGGAGTTTTATAATTAATTTTGTAGGAGTAGTTTGAGGACAAAAGTAGGTACACAGATTTCTGAATTTTCGGCAACCTTTCACAATACAAATTTGTCATTTCGGAATAGTAACAGATAAATTACAGTTTCGATTTCTGGGATTTCCTGTGTTGTATGGAGAAATAAATTGGTAAAACAGCATGAGGAATACGGTAAATACACCACTAGTGAATAAGGAGCGTCATTATTATTATATATATATATATATATATATATATATATCACCGCACTTTGCTATCTTTTTATTTCCCACGAAAGACTCTCTTCGAGGAGAAGTCTCTAAATGTAAACGAGTGAAAATTCCCCAAAAGAATGAAATTCTTGTAAACCACTCCAAAATGAGTGGGTTGTACTTAAAAAGAGGGAATTTCCACCATAAAAGAATGAAAATCACTCCAAAAAGAATGGATTTCCACTCGTTTTCTTGTTGTCCTTCGTTTTCCTCAAAAGGGATTGCCCTTCATTTAACTCCTCAAACGAATGGAAATCCACTCTTTTCGGAATGATTTTCACTCTTTTTGAGTGGAAATTCGGTCTTTTTAAATACAAATGACTTATTTTTACAAGCGTTTCACTCTTTTTGAGAGTGAAATTTTCACTCGTTTACATTTAAAGAGAAAGCTTCACTAAAAATAGTCTGAATGATAGATAGACAGCTGTGCTAAGATGAGTGTGCACTTCCCAGCAATAGCAATTGTTGTTCCTGATGCTATTATGTTTTCATGGGTTTTAATGTAAATCTCACAGCATATCTAAACTCCCAGCACGAGATGCTCTGAAGTCGGTACGCCTAAGTGGGCAAATCGATGTCAAATTGTTGAACGCGGAGTCATTGCTTCACAATTACTGTCCAAATGCCATTTGACTTGGAGAAAACATACCAATCTAACATGTCAATCATGAAATTCCACCACGTTCTTAATACCACTAAAGCAGGTGTTTCAGATGCCATGCAAGAAAAAAAGCGTGTCCAAACGTTTATGGCGACCATTACCCTTCCAAGTATTATTCAAAGAAGTTACAATGCCTTGATATTCAACAAAATTAGTCTTCAAACAATAACGTTTACTCGAGGTCTTCAATTTTGTGTCTCATATCTTCTGATCTCTACAGACCAGCATATTTATCCACATTAATTACAGTAATCCGCTGTTTCTTTACTTGTTGTTATTGTTTTCTTTATATCAACTTTTTCATTATCTGCTGATAACAGTAAACACTGGGCTAGTTGCGATGCAGTAGCTGCAAGATAGGTTTTCCAAAGTACACAGAGCTATTAGGTATACAGTGATGTGGCTACTCTACAGTACCTACCCCAATGGCTACAATGTAGCTGTAGTTGCCCACTAGATGGAGAAAAGATGCATATGGTGTAGACAGTACCGGATCGGAGTAGCTACCCCGCAGTTACTAGGACGCCATTTTAATTTTAATAGTGGACGGAATGAGGGCGCTATAACCTTGGTCTCTGTTTAGCATTTTAAGAGGTTTTTTTTAAATCATTATGAAATTAAAATCCTCAAAACCCCCATATTCTCGCACATTTAATAAAAAATGCAATATATGCCAAAAACATCTAAAAAAATGGCCATGAGAAATACCCGAGTGCGATGAGAGCCGGCGTAACCACGTAGCTACTCCGCGACGGTGCAGAAAGCGGCTGTGTGTACACAGTTTATAGATAAGAAATATTCCCCAAATCGCAATCGGGCCTGTGAAGTGGTTTCCCCGTCATCTTACTTGAATGTGTTATAATATCTATGGGGTATTACAATACACATGATAACTTCTTTAGTGTGTCAAATGATGGCCTTTCCTGTAAACACACAGAATTGTTGCAAATGGGCAGGGACCTCAATAGGAGGAAATTGGCAGATGTTTTGAAAAGCAAAAGGTTTTCGTCCTACATTTATATGGTCCTTCGCCAGGATGAAACAAGTCTTTCGACTTATTTATCCATCATCTATAGTGGCACTTCGGCACTGAAGATTGGCATCACGTGGATCCCCACCACAGCACCTCCACTGACCGTAGGTTATTATCCTCCGGGAATACACTTCTAGTGCACCAGTGTATTGTTGATTATCCATTGTTGTTCAGTGCATTATATCCTACGAATCAGTCTCCAGTAAGGTTATCTGAGGCAGAGAGCACAAATTATATAAACCTGCACGCCAAACAAAAGATTCTAGATAACCTTGCACGCGAAACAAAAGAATCTTGATAATTTGTGCACTCCGTCTCCAGGTGACTTCAGACAAACCTCTAGAAACACGAGAATGATTCGTAAAATACAAAGCTCTGAACAACAATGGCTAATCCATATACAACCGATTTACCAACCATGTCCATCAGGCATCGTTAAGGGTGGTTGACAAAGTTATCCTATATGTGAATGGCGTGCTTGAGTGATTTTTCAATTCCCCAGTTTCTCCGGACCTCTATATAATATTTTTTTTCAATTCAAATTAAAACTAGGGAGTTTGATAAAGTGAGTTTTTCTATCAAATTGAAAAACCGAACTTTTTTCAAATTGGATGGAAATCTGTACTATCCCTTGAAAACATATTTTTTTAAAAAGAAATTTAATCACCAAAAATCTAGTATATCAACCTGAAACTCTTAGGTATTTCTATTGAAGGTAGATTTTTCAAAAACTATTCTTATTAGTCGATAATTTTTTTTCGAAAAAGTTTATCATTCATTCATGATAAATGAGTTGACTGTTGAAAAACCAGATTTCTCAAAAATTTCATAACTCAGCTTTCCAAGTAAAAACCTCAGTTTAAACAAGTTTACTTAAAAGATAAATATTTTAGAAGCTACAAATATCAATTTCAAAATCTCCCTAACTCAAAAAATTAGTACGCATTGCATTCTCAGTCAAAATGATCACTGGACAAACTCAGACAAATTCTTGATGCAGAAGCAGGGTTTTTAATAATGACAACTTTTCAGTCAATATTTATTAGCTTTTCTCGATAAACGCAGGGGGTAAGTTTTTTCAATAAGTTTTCATTCAACCTAAAACTAAATTTCAGTTGAAAACAAAGCTTCATGTAACTACTAGAAAAAAATTTTTCCCACAAAATAATTAAAAAGTAGTTAGACCAAATTATAATTATATAAACCTGCGCCAACAAAAGATTCTAGATACCTTGCACGCGAAACAAAAGACTCTTGATAATTTGGTGGCACTCCTTCTTCTGGTGACTCAGACAAACCCTTAGAACAGACGAGAATGATTCCGTAAAATACAAAGCTTTCTGAACACAAGGATAATCAATCTACCACAGATTACCAACCGTGCCCATCAAGCATCGTTTAGGGTTGTTGACAGAGTTATTCTAATGTGTGAAATGGCGTGCTTGAGTGACTTTTCAATTCCTCCAGTTCTCCGGACCTCTATATATATTTGTTGTTCAATTCAAAGGAAAAACTATGGAGTTGATAAAGTTAGTTTTTTCTTGATCAATGAAAAACCACTTTTCAAATGGAAATTGAAATCTGTATCACCTATCATCTTGAAAAACATATTTTTAAAAAGACATTTAACCAAAATCGAGTATATCATCCCCTGAACTCTACTTAGGGTCTTCTATATGAAAACCGTAGATTTTCAAAAACTTCTTTATTAGTCGATATTTTTTTTTTCGACAAAGTTTATCAGTCATTCATGATTAAATGATTGACTTGTTGAAAACCATATTTCTCAAAATATTTCAATAAACTCAGTTTTCAAGAAAACCTACATTTTTAAAAAAACAAGTTTACTTAAAAGCTATCGTTTTAAAAGCGTAGCAAATATAAATTTCAAAAATCTCGCAACTACTCAAAAAAAAATTCGTACCTTCCGGGTGGGGGTCATTCTCAGTTCAAAATGATCACTGACAAACTCAGACAAACTCTTGAAGAACAGTAGGGTTTTATGAATGACAAACTTTTCAGTCAATATTTATAGCTTTTCTCGATAAACTAAGTTTTCAATCAAAAAAAAAGTTTTCACCTAAAAATAAATTTTCAGTTGAAAACAAAGCTTTCAGTTAAATACTACAAATTTCCCGAAAAAAAATAATTAAAAAATAATTATGACCCCGCCCCGAAAACAACTGGTTACGTACGCCACTGCCACCGAACCGTGGTCATTCCAAACCCTCAGACACAAAAAAAAGCATGCTTCCTTGACATTTACTGTTTACTTTCATTTGACAGGAGTTGAAAAAAAAAAAAAAAAAAAATTGTAACATGATCCAGCCTTTTAATTGAGAGGGAGTCACTCATGCACGCCATAATAGCTTTGTCAAAAACTCTCAATGCTGTTGTTTTTGATACATATCCTATTTACAAACCCTGGAGGAAGTTTAGTATTCTGCCACACCTCCTTCAACATGCGTTATTCCGTTTGGAGATGGCGAATCATTTGGTGGTGGCACAATATACAGGATTTTGACTACCCAATTTTATTATAGGCCGTGTTGACATGTGTGTACAATACCACTAGTACTCGGCCCTAATCTCGGACCACATAACTTAATTGGATATCCACTTTATACCCCTAGTTTTTTTTAATACTGGATAGCAGCTCTGCTGGCAAATCTCGGTTGTTGTTCTGTCGCACTCTTGATGTATTCACTTCGCAAGCTCATATGGAACTCATTACCTGGTAACCCCACGGGTTTTAAAATGGGAATGTATAGACAGTTAAAGGGATGGAACCCATCAACAACCAATAAATCCTTACAATTGCGAATTGATCGATACGGGTGATTGATTAAGAAGGCCAATTGATGGCCGTGTTTTAATAATTGGTGAAGTTATTTATTTTTTCTAAGGGTGAATTTTTCTTAATTTTAACACATATTCATATTATTACTTTATATTTTAACTGGTGCATGCAAAATGTATGACGGATATTCACTGAGCTGCCGGCATTATGTTGGATAATTGGTCTGAGCATCAGCTTGTGCCCTGTTTGTCTCGAGGCCGTTCGACAAACAGGGCACAAACCGATGCTCAGACCCAATTATCCAACTTAATGCACTTATCTACGTTAATTATCCTTTACATCAATGTACAGAGCACCTTAAGGGAGGTTTCACACAGCATCCCCCCAAGGGCATATTGGGCACGTGCGAAGTGCAGCGGTGAACCTTTTTTATAACGCGACTACCCCTCTCCACTTTGGGAATAGTAGTCTGCCGAGCTCGCCACTCCCGAAAGGCTCCCATGGGATATCCTGTCGCCTACGGTAACGCTTCTTATAAATGGCCATATTCTTGTTGATGTCATACTGTGGTGTCAAGTTGCGTTACGGCCCGATTTTCGGATACTAGATTGTGATTTAAGGTTGCTCCTATGGCGCTCTATAGAAAATCCCTAAAGCGCATTATTTTGCCCAATTTGGCTGATCGATTCTTTAAAAACCGCTCAATGAATGCCTTCATTTTTTACCATAACGAGAACACATAATTTTTAAGCAATTGGGGAGGTTCGCGATCTTGTAGTTCGTGACGAAAATGTGAAAAATCATGCCCTTAAATTCAATTTATGCGCCATTTCAAAAATCACTAGACTGCCAGAACGTTGGTTATTCAAATTTAGTCGCATTCTCATGTAGTGGGGGCCGACCTCGCATCTCGCCTCACGATGTCCGAGCACGAACAGCTACAAAGGTACACAAGAATATTCCCTCCACAGTACACCGACGTATTGACAAGAGCCGCTCATGTCGAACCACATATTGCTCAAATTCCTTCCCATCCCTGATTTGTCATAGTCATCGCATGTTTTGTTGATTAGTTAAATATATTGGAATCGTTTTACTGGTATGACCTTTTGCAGCAAACGGTTTTCACCAGTAATGGGGGGGGGGACGAAGAAATGGCCGTCATACCTTTACACCAAAGAATCTCTATACAGCTGTATTGTTTTCTTCTTCCGATGACTGTCTACGTGGACAGTCTGGTAAAGACCCGTAGAACCGGACAGCATGTTTCACTGGCAGCCCAACCCCACCATCCTCGGGTACGCAGACGGATAGCCCCAGGCTTACCGTGTCGTCCAAGCAGGGTTTAATGCTCGGCATAAATAGGCCTACCAGTGTTGTCTCATCACGAGTTTATAGCTTGGATTTACCAGCGACGACTTGGCCTTGATGCAGGCCGTAGACGGGTCTAGGAGTTCCCAGCGACGCATCTTGTATAAGAGGCCTGAACACCTGGTGAACTAACTGGGACATATGGGTATGGCCTTGAAGCTTAGATTGACCAGCTCTTGTTCTTTGCCAGCACTACTGACGCTTGGTAATTCCAGCGCCTATAGAGCTTGGACGGGAATAGGGGCTTGGAGAAGTCTTAGTGAACAGGTTGGTGGCTCCGTAAAGACAAGCTGTTTCTTGTTGTTTGATTGCGGGTGTGCAACGGCCATGCAGTAACACCTTCTCACTATGGGCATTAATAAATTGCGTATGGACTATTATGACAGTATTGTAACTGCTCACATAGCCATCGTTGCTGAAAGCGCCATTTCAACAAACACCAACTCCACCAACAGTTCCAGACTTGGATCCTGGGTTTCCTAACGGAAATCATTTTTTAACCGAAATTCCTATCCCACTAATGCCCCAACGATTTACGAGTAGATATGCACGCTCGCGGTTGAAAGTGCGCGTCCTTAAACTACGCGCACATTTTTTGTGGCTCAAAAATTACAGGCAATCAAAGAGTACTCGTTTGCTGGTATTTATGTACAGCAAACGTTTTTCCGCAGTTTATGACAAAAAATGACCGGATAACACAAACACCATAGAATATATATGCGCTATTTATTTTATCTACTCGTACTCATTGGTGCATTGTGGGGATAGTAATTTCTTAAAAATATTTCCGCTAGGAAACCCAGGATAGACGTATTCCAGAAGTCTGGTAAGAGCTCGATTATGGAGAACCTTGTGTATCGAATGTGTAATTACTATCCCGTCTCGGCGTACTCATAGTTCCGGGGAAACAATTGTCGAACCCATGCAGGGCAACAGTTGACTTCGTTACTTCCGTTTCCTTAACTATTATTATCCACAGCTTTAATTCCGTTATCAAGAGTGCTAATAAACGTATGGCGTCCGATCAGACTATAGTGCCTCCCTCCGTTCCTCTACTTTTCTAGGTTCCCGATGGGTAGCACATTAGTTTTCGCGGGAAGCCCAACCTCACCTCCACGTGTACCAGCATACCGGATAAGCCCAGCTTTACCAGGTCGGTTCCAAGCACAGTTTATTGTCTTGATGGCAATTCAACGGGCACGCAGTAGCCTCACCACCTGTCCACATTGTCTACATATGAACAAATGTGCTTAATCGAATTATACACCGCATTGTCCTAGCGCACATAGCCCTTGGCAGCTGAAAGCGCCATTCAAACAAACAAGGAAAGGAAAGGACTGTATTTGTATTTTCAACCAGTGTGCCCTGGGTATATATATTTAATCATGGGTGAGTGTATCATTGTTAGACTCTCTAATTTATCGGTCTGTACATACCTGTTAAATAGTTATTAAAGCAATAACAAGACATTTGAATAGCGCCCAAATTTTCAAAATTTTGATATTTTTGCACTTTTTTGGTAATTGTTGGTCTAGGAAACTAGACCCTCCCTCGGGCTCTAGTGTTAATTCAGGAGCCCTGATGCAATTCACGTGCTGGGACAAGTTGTTGGCCGTGCTGTCCATCTGGGGTGTGGGGTTAATATGAAAGGTCCCTCAATTGTTTTGTTTAGCCCATTTTAGCATTATCGTTTAAAAAAAAAAAATAATAGACCAAGTATTGCAAGTCTAGGGGTGAATCGTTTAAGTGACATATATTGTACGAATTGTGTATTTTCTTTAAAAGCATAAAAACATTGTCACCGATGTTTAATTATACAAATGAATTAATTTGGAACCACGTCCACCCCCGGAATCATCTTCATGATCACACAAGGTTAAGAAAGTCATGAAAGTGGTCAATATACCTTCTGTTGGTAAATACATAATTTTTTTGCAATCCAGTCATTCAACACAATATAAGTTATAATTTCTTCATTTCCACATGGAATCAGTTTTACATGGTAACGTGACCTCATCATGATGTTACGTCCTCAGTGGACTCTCTGAAGTGGAGAAGCGAGGCGGACGGTAACCGGCAATCCGCACGACCCGACTGTCGTCCCATATTATTGCCATGGGGCAACCGCTTTCGCCCAGTTGACCTGAATGACCTTTGATCGAACCAGTGAAGAGTGCAATGACCCGGTTGACGTGATGATTTGCGGTGCGACTGTTGCTCGATGTCTTCCCGTCTTCTCTGTCTTCAAAATCTTCATACATGGTCCAAATCATTGTTATATGTATGCGCGATCGTGAGTGTCCTGAAGCAGTAACGTACATTGGTATTATATGTATTCCATGCTCGTGCGTTTGATTTGTGTTCCTAATTACCGGATGGGGGGGGGGGGGTCTCCAAGTTAGCGTCGATTTACTCGATTATGATTTTTGGTATTCGGAGCAGTTAATTTGGTAAACAATCCAGAGCATTTTTCCACATGGATCAGGATCTTTGGGTGACCCTAGTAGTTCTGAGAGGTATTAGCTATCCCTTTACTTAAATATCCTTGAAGTTTGCTTGCAAAATTCCACCACACTAAAGGAAGGATTGATATAATTTATTCTTATTGTGGTTGAGCGTTCATCTGGCCCATGTTGTTTGCTTTCTTGTCTTTCTGGTGTTGGTTAAGGGGGGGGGGGGGGGGGAAAAAAATCCACTGATATAACTGGCCGTGGCTAAGACACCCTATTGATCTGATTTCGTTCTTGTTTTCTTATTTGGGAAATCGTGACAAGCGTTTTGATTTTGGATAACTGCCTCTAAATATATACCAAAGAGAACAACTCCTGAGATTGAAAGATTCATCTTGTCATTTACAGCCCACCTTCCTTAGCTAATGTAAATTACTTGGAATAAATAAATCTCCTAGCCGACGTACGCCCAGAGGAACCGTTGAGGACAACGGCAAAAATAACACAATGGGATTTTTTAAACATTGGCACGTGGAACCCCGCTCAATAAACATAACTGTCCAGTTTGTGTCTAATTTTGACTCAACTCTAAGCCTCGCTGGCTTAGAGGCTATGTAGAACCACATGCGATGCTGACTTACGCGGAGTTTGAGTGTATACCACCGTGATCTTCACATCAAATTTAAACGACACTGTTTTCATACAAGTCTTTTGAATATATGGAGGTTAAAGTTGCTTGCAACTTTAACATCATCAACTTGGTTGCCATCTACAGTCCATACCTTTCTAACCGTAAATAAGCTCATATGCATGTTTATGTATTTGTATTTATTTTTGATTTAAACTTTCTTTTAGGCAGGGTAGCCCCTTCAGTGCAACGCACTTATTTCCCAGGAGCCCTACATATACACACAATTGTACAATGCACACATACATGTATAAACAGTTATTACTAACATTAACAGTAGATAATAAATACAGAAATACACTACATATGAGTATAAAATAAACTACAGAGAAATATCACAGTGTACAAATAAGCTTAGGTGGGATTTACAACTGTGATGTTTTGCTGAGATAAACTCAATTGTATTATAATAATAACAACCGCGGATACTGAAGGAAGACTGTCCCATATTTTGGTTGCTCTCATATGGAAAGTACGTTTTCCTCATTTAGATTCCAAGGTGGTTCCTACAAAGAGTTTGTGGTTTTGACTTTCTGGTACCCCTTAAAATAACTGAGTGCATAAAAGTGAACGTAGAAAAGGTAAACTGGGGCAAGACCTTGAAGCATTTACAATTAAGCATTAGCATATGGTTATATAACCGATCATTATTCAGTTGTTCACTGCAGTGTACAACATCATATCTTTAACATGCGTTCTAATGTCAGCTGATAAAATAATACTAGCTATCTATTTTGAAGATTTGTAGTGAAATTCTAAGAATCATTAGACAGTTAGAACCAGACAGGGCTGCAATAGTCAAAAAGTGGCATGAATTTGTAATTGCAAGCATAAGGACCAGAGTATCTTTTGGAATATATATTTTCTTCTAATACCACCACAACGCTTAGAAATACAAGCACAATATGATTGATGGATGATCAGACCAGGACACACAGGATCAAAATTCCAACGAGATATTTAAACTGGTCAACCCTTTCGATAGTATCCTTATTACATGCAGAGAAACATTTTGAAGTTATTGAGAAATGACCCTGTACCAAGACATCAACTTGGTTTTCTTGGCATTCAAGCCGATTTTGTTAGCATCAAACCAATTAGAAATTTGTGATAAATTTGCCTGCAGTTCAAATTCCAGAGTGTGTGGGTTGTCTGAGTCACAAAGAATGTTGTGATCACTAGCATACATAGTACATTTACAGTACACTATTTTGAAAAGATTAGTGACAAAAGAATAAGAATGGACCAAGTATAGAGCCGTGTGGAATTCCAATGTTGATATGTTGAAGTCGAAAGGGTAGAATTAATGTTGACTGCCTGAATTCTGTCCACTGAATAGGATCGAACCACTTAAGTGCAGAACCAGTAATACCAGGTTTGTGAAAGTTTATCAAGAATACGGAGTGGTTACACATTCAAAGCCTTTCTTAGGGTCTAAAATTGAAATTGCTCCGATTGCACGACCTTCATCCAGATTTTTCAAATAAAATCTTGTAGCTCAAGCAAGTAGTGCTGTGGCATGATTGGCTCGAAGCCGATTGGTTATCAGAAAGAATCATTGGAACAAGGTCGAATCAATTGATTGTGACAGCTCTTTCGATGATTTTAGAAATAAGTGGCAGAAACGGAAATAGGTCGATAGTTCCCACATCTGACTTGTCAGCGCATCTTAAATATGGGGGTAACCTTTGGCCTTTTTTTCCATTCTGCCGGAAAAACTGATGTACTATGAGAAGGTTCAAATAATAAGCAAGAGACGTACTATATAAGGCGCAATCAGCTTAAGAAGTTTTACGCTGAAACCATCAAATCCTGAAACTTTTTAATTTTTCTTTTTTTAAATATTTTTCATAACTTGTTTTAATATAACATTACAAAACTGAAAATAGAATCACAAGTAGAATTGAATTAATTTGTATGTGATGTTGCTATTTGCCCACTTATCATCAACTTCTTGCAAGAGAAGAAACCAATAGAAGTGAATAGTTATTAAAGCATTAGCAGTATCTTGGCTGAAATGTGAAACCATCATCAGTCTTAACAGAATTGGAAGTAGATATATTTTTTGTTAGGGTAACAGCTTATTGAGAGTAGACCATAATTTTTTTCGAGTTATTTACATTTTCAGCAATAGAAGCAGAATAGAATCGCTTTTGAGAGTGAACGCCATATTGTTGGTTTATTTCGATAAAATTTAGCCATATTCCAATCATGGGGATCATTAAATTTATTGCGCTCTGGCGACAACATAGTCACGGTCTTTGCAAACTCGAAATTCCTATTTGATCCATTCTGGTTTTGAACCTTTCACAACGTTTTTTCTCTGACTGGTGCATGATCCTCACATGCTTACAAAACCAATCTTTTCCAATATTCCAAGCAAACAACATCATTATGATATAACTTGATCCCAAGTTAAATATTTTCTATAGTATTAACACAGTCACTTTCAATTAAAATCTATATGATCTTGCCTTTGTAATTCTAGAGGTGGCTTGATATGTTTCATTCAATTTACAACAACAATAAATAGATAATGGTCACTGAACCTAGACTATGAATCACCTGATATAGAAATTGTTTCTGGCCGAGACACAAAAGCAGATCATAATGTTTTACTCTTTTCAGTAATGCGTGTATAGTCCTTAATCAGTTGAGTGAGCTGTGAATGGTTAGCAAGAGTAGATACCTTACTAGATGGAGAATATTTACAAATATCAAGATAAAGTCACCTACATAATAATTCACATAAATGAAGCACAATTTTGACATACAATCAATTTTTTGTCACAACTCGTCAGCTGTAAGCAATCACATTGACACGTTAGATAGTGGCCTACAATAATTGGTTAGTTTGTGGGAGATTTAATTTCAATCCCACAAAATCTTCAGCAATCATGAATTAAAGAATCACTTATGCACTGAAATTAATATTCCTTAATATAACAAGCAATGGCCACCATGACTTTGTATTGCTATCATGCTACATAATCATAATCATCAATTTTTGTTTCACTGTCATCATCACTGTGAGGCCATGTTGCTGTTAAACAGAGAACTCACTGTTGTTGCGTGAAAAGATATTTCAATAATCAACTTTGTTTCTTAAACTACGAATAGTGAGGTGTGTGCTCTTTTAATCCCTTACCAAGAAAACAGTTAAGATTAATAAATGGTTCATCACAGACAGGAAGCTCATTGAGGCAAGTCATATAGAAACAGGAATTACAACCCTTACTTTATCAATATTTTCACAATTTGTTCATCGAAAGCTTCTCTCTCCATTTTATGGAGTTGACATTTACAACAAAGAATCTCTTATTTTGGGGAGATTTCATTGAGCTGACATGTCGATGATATTGTGATTAACGATGCAACCGTTTTTTACCTCAACGCTTGTTTCTTGCTGTCTTCATCACATGTTGATGTCCTAACCCATGGTGGACTGAACACATTTGATCTTCTATCAACGTAAAATGGAAAATCTGGTTTCAGGACGTTATTATTTTGCATGTCTACCATCCTGACCACTTTGCAGTCGTTAGTCAGATTAACTTTACGCGCCCTAAACCCCGAATCGCACATATCTATCGCAAACTGGGAGATAATTGATCTTAATGTTTTAAACAGGACATCAGTAAATCTGGCTCTTGTATCTGCTGAAAATGTTTCTGATCTTGCTGATCAGTACAATAGCATTTTACATGCCTTCTCTCGCCAGCATGCCCCTATAAGAACAAAGGTAGTCACTGTCAGGCCAAGAGGTACCCCCTGGTAGTCGAACGAGCTTCATGAAGCAAACATCTCTTAAAGAAGACTGGAACGTAAAATTGCTTGAATCTGGGTTGAAATTGATAGCAAATATACAAGGAAATGTAAAAGCAATATAATCTATTCTTGAGCAGAGCAGGCAAGTGTATTTAACATCGTGGTGAGATTACTAACTCGGATGATAAAAAACTTGTTTTCGTTTGGTAAATATATTATGTTTTTACGTATTATGTTTTATGTTTTAAATTCTCAGTTATTCTCCCAGACCATACTCCCCTCAAAAGACTTTACCATTCAATTTGGTTGCTTGATGTCGTCGACGAATCTTAACCAATCTTACCATAAGTTTTTTGGTTGAATTCTGAGGCACTCCCATTCGAAAGTTCCATGACTAGACTAGGCCGATCCGCCCTTAGTACCTTTTCACATTGTTTGGTAAAACTGTTGCCTGGGCAACAAAGTAAAATCGCATTGAAGCTCATTGAATTATAGATATCCAACCCAAAAAAGCTCAAATACCCCTGCTGGCGGTTCCAGCTCTTATCAGTTTCCAGCTTGGATGGCACTCTCCGCGGGTATCAGGTAACAACGAAGAAAACTTCAAAGGAATCTAGTCTAAGAGTCTAATTGGGTGTCTTTAACCCGATTGACAAAGTCTTCAGTGTTCTTTATATGGCGTTTTAGAGTACCGAACACAGCCGAAAGAAGATTGCAATATACCTTAATCCCATTTGTAGTGGAATCGGAGTTATGCTAGAAACTAAGGGAGGAGTGGTGCACCCAGAGAAGATATCATAACTTCCCACAATGCATTACTTACTTACCTTGAAGTTTTTTGTACGGTTTGTCATGTGAACCGTTAGAGATGAAACATTCTTAATGAAGTTTGTGATCAGTACTGCATTTAGGCCATGTTTTCATCACTAACGATGGCACATCAGGACCTGTACAAAACCCTCCATTGGAAGCAATGCATTGGGGGAAGCTACTGACAACCTTCTTGTGGTGCACCCTGTTTAGTGGAGGTAGCGCGTACAATTGAAGGACAACAACAAGAGTGAGTACCATCGTAATTTTCCCAGACACAGCTCTAGATTTTAACTACATTACCAAAGATGCTCTTAAATTCAAACTTAACTTTTGCACACTTAACAGGTTTTGGATTGATCAGATGTTATGTTAAAGACAACCTGTCCGTGTTACAGGTAAAAATACAGCTTTCCTTAAAAAGGGACAACTCCGTCATTTTGTGAGAATTCAATGGGCTTTGCTGTTTTGAACGCTAATCAAATACTTTGGGGCGCTTTTAGGTAATTTTTTTTGGATCGGACCCTCGGTAAGAGAAATAACCAAATCTTGTCATTGCAATAGGTGTTTTTTTCTGGATTTTACAAATACATTGCTTTAAAAAAAAAAAAAAATCCCCACCCCCCACTTAGTAGGTCCATTATCTTTTGCTGCAATGGTTATATCTTTACCAACCGCAATACAACCAATTAATCCTTGGAATTCTTCGATCAAGGCACAACCAAAAAGTGGTGCTCAACCACACCAAACGATGGAAGTTTTATACTTCACACAATGTTTTGATTAGTTCCTCTGAGGAAACATGAGAACGTACTGATTCCAATCTTGATGATGCAACTTCCGGCATCCTTGCATTTTGAGATTAACATGGGTACAATTTGTAAATGTTTCATACACATTGGTTAAAAAGGTGTATAACATGTTCATCTGGTCCAAATGATTAAAAGGGTTTTTCTATATATTTCAATTACTTTTAACACAGTAGGCCCTTAAAATGGTGTCATGATCATCCCTGGGGTAAAATTTTTAGAATGCCAGACTCTTCTCGAAATGGACTCCAATCTTATTGGCTGTTGGATAGTAATGTCAAATACATGTTTTCTATGTATTGATTGTTGACTTTGATGTATACTTATGGCGGATATATTGATAGTTTTTTCTCACAGGGTCTGTGGGGGGGGGGGGGGTCCGCACTCAAGCCTCGGCTAAATACCTTTGAGTTAATAACACAAAGAACTTGTAAAATTTCCTTTGTAACATGCCCATACGAATAATTTGAAACAAAATCGATCATTAAATATTCATTGGTAATCATTAAGTGCGGGTAAATTACAAGTGACCACCTCGGAAAACCTGGAAGCTAAGGTAGGTCAGGGAGATAGGCGGGAGTTACGCAATTACGAAATGAGAGGAAGGTCATTTTCCTCTTTCTTTTCTTTTTCAGGTAATTAATTCTGGCTATTTTGATAATTCAAATTTGCTTTACTTTACTACTCACGGGTTGAACGCGCATATATATCTTGTTCTTTCCTTGGTTACTTTATTTTACGGTTTCTGGTGCGACGATTGTCCTATATCACGTAACAAGCTGTTTAGGAACACACCACTAAAATAGGTGTATAGCAGACGACGTCAGAGCCAAAACAGTGTTGGCGTCTGAAATGAGGAGTCATTCAATAAAGTATAAGTTGTGTCTTTAAATGAAATTTGAAATTAATCCATAAGTTGTGGATTAGTTGTAAATTTTCAAAAGCAGGCGTGGGCTTTTTTGAAACATGCTTCGATGTTCTGTAGCTCGAAAATCAGCCTTTATTCATATGACTTTACCAATCCCTTTTTAGCCGAGAAAATGGGGAGGTTTTAAGTTGTCATTCCGGTAGTGTTGTACAAGGAATCTTGTGATGCGAGATATTTCCTTCCGTTTTACATATACATGGGGACGTATAGTGGATGTAGGAAATGTGCCAGATAGCTGCACAACCAAGAGCCAAAGGTTACCTGAAACAAAACAAGAATTTAACTTTCAGCAAAATGTAATTAAAATGTGAGGTTGTCTGTTTATTCTTACTACATTACTTTTTTTTTCCTTCTTACAGCTACCCCTACGGGTTCATTTGCCACTCAAAGGGTGATTAATTTTTCATATATCACCGTGAAGGGAGTCTCTCTGACTAGAATTAGGATTTTCCATCCCGAAGAGCTGCAAGTTAGCCTGTCCTGCCCATTTAAAAATGACCGCCACTGTTTTTTGGAAAACCGCCATTATTATTTTATACAGATAGAAATTTCATCCGGTGTCATAGAATACAGTGTCCGTGTGAATGAGTGTCCTACCACCATCTGTCTATTGTGTTTTCAGTGAGTGCTGTATGCATCATTTGTTTCAGCCACTGTTACCCAAATGGCCTCGTACAAGGTCACGGTTTATGCCGTACATGTTGCTATGGTAGCTAGACACTCTCTCATGTAGGACACTCAGTTTCTTTACACCGGACCTAAACTAAATATTTTTTTTAAACGTCCTGAAGGAGAATGATAAAACATATAGGCGTCCTTAGATGGCCGCCGCAAGGAGGCATGTTTAGCTAATAAAACTTAAAATGGCACAATTGTTGGGATAAGAACCCGTGTAATATTTTGGGAGATGCGCACAGACTCCTTTTAAAGATGGGCGATGATGTATTCCACATCTAGGCCCGTAAAATCCGGAAGAAGCGGCCCTTTTACCCATCTTTTCGACAGTTAGAAAAAACAACATTTCTACAATGACCGTAAATCATTTCCAAGATGTCAAAAAATATGAAAGTGGGGTATTGACTTATCCAAAAAGAGTGCTTACTATGCTATAGTTACTAACTTTCTATAAAGGTGTTTGAATGACTCTTTAATAGTCACAAGAAGACAAACATTCATATCAATCTGATACAATAAAAATCATAATAAATGGTTGTGGGATGTTTTGCCAGTAAAAAATAACAAAATGGCTTTTGAAGAAAGTGAAAAAGCTGTATATAGGTAGAAGGAAAATTTAAATATGGTTCCACTATACTAAATATGTAAATAATCTTCGTTCGCTATTACAAATTTTATATTAAGGCCCTGTTTTTGGGATGTTTCATAAGGTTCGATATCGGTAATTAAAATAGGTTCCGGTAGTCCTACGTTAGGATATCTCTGGTTCAAATACTGTTCGTTAATTTTCAATGATAATAGGAGTGGGCGATACGGAGGGAAAAATTAATTTTTTGGTTATTTTATTAGGGCTGGTTTTTTTGTATTCTCTTAAACTATATCAAAACATGAAATGATACATTTTTACCTCTGGTCCAAAAAAAAGTGGCAGCGCCCTCTTGTGTATGTCCTTTCATTTTGTGGTGGGAGTGGATTGAGCAGAAAATCCCTCTAATTACTCTTTTCACAGGTATTGTAATGCTTTTGATATGTTAAAATATATGTAGATTCGCTCAAGATAGCTGATTTTGAAAGTTGAATGAAAATGGGACCATTGCGTTTTCTTAAAATTGAAGTTTTAGCTCAAATTTGGTGAGGGCGCTTTCGCGATTTTTCGCTTATGCTTTCCCATTTCTGTTTGAAGTTTACAAGACATGAAGGTAATCCAAAATTTGGACCAGCTCAAGAAATTTGAGTAGTTATTACATGTAGTTGTCTCAGTGCTCATTTCAACTTTGATTTGAATGCTACCATTCATTCTACACAAAGAAAGTTGCATGACCCCTGTATTATTGAATAAGGGGAATGTGAAGGAAACATTAAATGAGTCCTACAGGCAAACTAAATGAGATAGAAGATCAACATTTCTTTGAGTCAGGTTTCAAGTTTGTGATTATCTTTGTAGTTGCAAACTCAAAAAAAAGCAAAAGAAAAAGCGTTGGCGAAAAATTATGAAAGGCCCGCACAATAAATTGTGACCTAAAACCAATTTTTAAAACGCAATGCCCAATTTTCATGCAACTTCAAAATCAGCTATCTTGAACTCAGCTACATATAATTAGACATCAAAAGCAATACCAAATACCTGTGAAAAGAGTGATTAGAGGGATTTTCTGCTCCAAATCCACTCCACCACAAAATTAAAGGACATGACACAAGGGCAACTGCACACTTCTTTCTTGGACCCGAAGCATAAAATTTTGGTCATTTTCCCGTTGAGATAGGTATAATAGAATACAAAAAAACCCAGCCTAATGAAAAGAAAAATAATTACCCATTTAATCGCCCACTCCTAATTATACATCACAAATCAATTTCCCCGCAACTACTAATATGTAAAATTAAGTCGCCTTACTCCTATTCAAAATAAGTTTTTATTTTAATATCGAAATAGGTCCGCTAAACTTTTAATATCCTAATTGGTTGGCTAACTCTTCTTTAAAAGTAGTTCTCTCTCTTGATTTCGAATAATAAATGTTGCCTCTATTGATGAGAAAGTGTTCAAAATTGCAATTGAAGTGGGCTATACTGGAAGTTCAATCATTTTTTTTTTCATGATTCCGCTTAGGGTTTTTTTGTTGGTATTATTAGATTAGACTCTCTCACATAAATCACACATTTTTTTTTGGCCCGAAGTCCAATAAAAAATGTGTGCAGTCGCCACTTGGAGGACGTTGCGTATTCTTGAAAATTGGTATTTTTGGGTCACGTGTAGCATGAAGCGCTTTTGAGGATTGTCCTGCAAGTTTTCCGCGACCAAAACTTATTTGTCATTTCACATGAGATAGGTTCAAATGGAATGTAAAAAAAAATCACCCTTTAGCCCACTATTCTATTGATTAGGTAGGGTTGAAGCAAACTGAGTTAGGGTATAGAGTTGTCGAATATTTAACCAGGCCCGTAGCCAGGATTTTTTTTTCTGGGGGGGTGTGGATTTTTTTCAAAAGTGGACCTTTTTTCTTTTCCCAAAAGTCGGTGACTTTTCAACAATAGAGGGGGTGTAAATTGTCAAAAAATGGCACCTTTTTTTTTTGCCCAATTTTGCCTTTTGTGACCAAAAGCCTAAAACCCCTGTTTTTTTTCTAGCAGCTCGCTTCGTTCGTCACACATCATTTTTGTGGCCTTTTTGAATTTGGAGATTTGGGGTGGGTACAACAATCGCCCCCCCCCGCACCCCCCGGCTACGGCATGATATTTACGAAATAGACAATATCTGCATCTTCATTAGAAAATGTGTCTTTTATATAGGGTCCTTTGAGATAGTAAATAACGGGTATTGAACCAATGTTCTGGTCAGCAACACAAGCAATTATCCCAATAAACGCGACGGCCGAAGAATTCATTTGTTGGAAACCTGTGACATCCAAAATGAAGATAAAATTTCATTTAGGAATTTTATGGTTATCTTAAAATTTTTTTCACGTAACTCAATGAGCAATTTTTTGGTATGACCCTTAAAATAACATTCAGGCACATAGAGGCATGGCAAATAACGCATCGTATAAGCTTTTCGGCTAAACAGCCTTCATCATCAAAAAATACAACAAAACAGAAAGCAGAACCATGACAAATATCTTTAAAAAGTGTTCGGAATGATCTACGCACAATGATGAAGGAATTTCCAAGAGGTGGGTGCGATGCGCGCAACAATCGCTATCATCATAAATGTGGACGATTACGGTAT
>JAMKCH010013271.1:0-26626 GCA_023653785.1 Ophioderma brevispina | reverse complement strand
TTTTAATGTGGCAGTAGGGGTGTCTGATGGCTTTTTTGAGCACAAAAAATGCACTAGTTGGATCATTCGTAAGTATACATGTATAAAATAGAACAATCTCACAATTTTGGTGAGTATAATTTGTGTATTTTGTTAGTGATATAAATATATTGGACTGACTTTAGTGTTTGCATGTTTAATACAGATGATGCATCCCGTCGGCAGACATCTTGGTTTGTGGACATTGGAGCATCAGGTGAATAGTATTTTCAATTCCTAGTAAATTTATAAAATGGATAAGACAACATTTAAAAAAGGTGAATCACTGATGATGATATTTTTCATCCAGTAAACTTGTAGATCACATGTTAAAGGGACACAATGGCATAGAAAAATATTCAGACATGATGAAATGGACTCTTACTGAAATCACTTCCACAAATTTGAAACTATTTAGGTGTGCACATTTTGTAAAAACAGTAAAAACAGCAACAGTTACAGGCAATTCCTGCTACGGAAAATCAAGGTGTTTACATCCCTGCCAGAATTTACAGTGTTTGTTGCATGTTTTTTTACTTAATTAAAACGCATTAAGCAGTGGCGTAACCAGACCTTTACAAATGGGGGGGCTGAAGGGGTGCCAAGACTTTTTTTGAGGGGGCAAATTTGGGTCCTTCTCCATAGACACTGTACAAAAGGTCAGTTCATTTGGGGGGGCGGAAGGGGGGGCAAGGGTTTTGTTTGGGGGGCTCTCGCCCCCTCCCCCCGATGGGTTACGCCACTGGCATTAAGACATTTTACTTCAGGATTGTAGTAAGATATTGATCTAGCAAGTGATAGGTGGATTAGCCAGAATTAGCACATTTTCAATAACAGCGGTATGTGAGCTGATGACTGCATGCTTTTCAAAATAAATAAAATGCTGACAATAATGTCAGGTCAGGTTTCCTTTGAGGGCCTGCTACCTGGTATCCTGGTAACTAGTACTATCTGTCCCAGGGCCGAGTTGTCGGCGGCTAAACCGTCACCCCCTTTTGGTTTCTAAGGAAATCTGATGAGGAGGGTAGCTGGTTACCCTGGTAAAATGAAAAAAGAAATCTACCTACAAGGGCGTCAGCTCTGGAGAGCTAATGGCGGCCATCCAGCACATCCATCACATGCTGCCTTGCATGGGGGATGGTGTTGCCCAAAGGCTAGGCCCCACCGCCGAAAACTGTGGATTGACATCAGGAAGGGCATCCGGTCAATTATCTTTTGCTCCAATAAATCCTCACACAGCAGTATTGCTAAGTGTGAGGTGTATCCGGCCACCCTCATTTTGCGGGGACGAAACCAGATTTAAAACTTTGGTTCAACTAACTAACTAATGTCAGCTTCCTTGGCTGTCTGTGGCAGAGAATTGAAGCCTACAGCGTACAAGGAAAATAATATAAGTTAAAACCCCTATTAGTTACAAAATGTAAACACCCAAATTTTTTTCAAATTTGTGGAAGTGATTATGTCTGAATATTTTTCTATGCTATTGTGTCCCTTTAAGTCACAAGGCTTAATACTTTCTTGAAATATCGCATTCAGTACCCGCTGCAAAACTAGATGTTGACGATGACCCTCTTCACGTGAGCAGTGGTGAATTTGGCAAAAATGTTGCCCTGGTGGGCAACCGCATAGACATATCAGGGTTTGATGAGTCAGAAAGCTCAACTGATGATGAAGCAGATGGAGAGGCATTATCACGCCAACGGTTACAAGGTGCATCAAGAAAGCGGACAGAAAAGAAAGAAAATCCAAGGTAGGTTAAACAAATTAGCAGTTTTGATACTGTCCCTATTTTTTTTTCACTGAAAACGCTGAAATATAGGATCTTTGCCAACATTGAACTGAGGATTTTTTCATATTATTACTATTGTAATTACACCTTTTTAACTACCAACACCCTGCATCTGTCAGATACAATTTCTTTAAACCAGTCTATAGATCACCCTGGAAGTCACAGCTTTTTGAAAGTCTCATTTATTATGACAAAAAATATCATGGCGACACACTTTTGACAACTAATTTGGATTATTTATTCCACTAACTTCATCCTGTGTAAATTTGATGAAATTTCATTGCGGGCAAAATATGATTTTTCATAAAAATCTAGTTTTACACATCTTTCTATGGGAAAAGGCATATAGAGGGCGCTATAACATACAAATTATGACCGTCGTGGGCCTATATGGCAAGATTCACAGAATGGATTTTTCTGATTTTTGCGGAGGTAATAAGCTCTGGCATGTCCCTACTTATATCAGTTGTCAAAACTGTGTCGCCAGTGCTTAAAATTGCTCTAAAAATAAGAGACAATTTGCATTGGGTCAAAAAGCTGTGAAGTATGTTACTTCTGCTGATGCCATTGACAACAAACCGTATCACAAAAAATAACATACGCGGATGGTAAATTGTCCTTTGGGTTTTTTTTTTTTTTTTTCATTTTTCAACACTTTATGGTTAATATGGCAACTTAAATAGTTTAACTTCTTATCATTTATGGACTTTTTGAGTTAGATTGGCAAATGTAAGACAATAATTTCTGCTGCCTGAATTGGCTGTCACAAGTTTGTTTATATTTTGTACCGTTTTACCTGGTTTATTCAATGGCATTAAATCACACTGCAGTTTAAAAAAATAACAAACAGTGACAAAGTTCCTAAATTACCAGAGCGACCTATAGAAAACAAAGCAATGGTATGTGAATTGCTGACCACATGCTATTCAAAATCCCGGATTACCGAAGCGACCTATAGAAAACAAAGCAAGGGTATGTGAATTGCTGACCGCATGCTATTCAAAATCCTGTCAAAAAGCATGCCAGATGTACAATTAATGGTGGCAGTGATGTAAACGGCCATCAGCTACAGTCAATAAATGACGGTAATATTACTTTCTTTTGGAATTTTTTATGGCAATTATATAACCCCAATTGCTTTCAAAGTGGAAGTGATTGAAGTATAGGGGTTAACTGGTATGTATCCCAAAATTTCCAAGATACTCTCTCATCGATATCAATACAGTGCCTGTGTATCATGTAAAATATTACTTGACCATTGGTCTGTGTATACCCTCTTCTGTTCTCTTGATTTATGTGTTCATTTATTTTACAGTTTCTCATGGGTAAGAGTATCAGACAGCTGAAAGGAATTGGCGAGGCTACTGGGAGCAATTCACAGGTATGTATCTACAGGGTAAATCTCTTAAAGTCTGACTCAGAGATTACTGCAAAAATATTAATTTTTTTGTGTAATAATGAAAAAAATAGTGTCACTAGAACTAAAGATAGTAACCTAAATGCCCAATTCCAAAATGTGAGAATATCGGAATTTTTTCGTTTTGATGCAGTAAAACTTTATGGTTTTAACGTCCCATAGGCTACTGTGTATAGCAAAAATTCGGATCCGGATTTATAACAAAGTTTGATTTCTATATGAAGGAATTCGATTTTTAACTTATAGCCATTTCACACAGTGATTAGTAATCTGGACAGCTTATGTACATGCAAAAACAAACGATTTTTTTTTTTAAATTGCGGGCTCCCATCCTCAGGAACTCTCTGAGTCGGCCTTAAATACTTGACCGTAATTTAAATACCCTCTATGACTGGTATCTGAAAGGTTTAACCAGGGTTACTCCTATGAGAGTGGACCTTTTTCCATTCCAACATTACTCCAAAAATTTGGCTGTAAGGGTGAGAAAAATTCCTCATGGATGGGCCAGATTTACCTTTATGCCTTGGCCATGGTTGAAGTGGCGTCACAGAGTATGTAGAGCATGTATCAAAATTAAGATGCTTGTTTCGAGTTGTGTGTGTCGGTTCTTTACTGATATGAGAGCCTGGCATTTGCATACACTTATCACCAGTATCGGGGAAACAAACTTGATAGTAGACGCAATAATGCACATTACAAGGCTCATTACAAGGCCCCATCACGGTGTAATCTACGATGGTTAACCCTGAAAACAGCAGTATTTTTCTGTATTTTGGGAAAGAAATGGTTTGAAGGCTAAAATTTGAAGACAAAAGTAGAGACAAATAAGCTTTCATTGGTATCAAATTTGATATTTACTGGGAAAAATGGGGGGGGGGGGGGTCTTAAAAGGTGATGACCTAGTACCTTTTAACAGATTATCAGCTGTGTTGTGAAGACAATCACTATAAGATAATGAGGTATACTGGCAAACCTCCTTTTTCTGGTGCATAGCCTTAAACCAACTTCAGATAGTGTGTGTAGTAGCAGTACTATTTGAGATGAATGAAAATTTAGGGAGTTTATTTTTAAATGCCTCCTACTATGGCCTTAAACTTTTAAAAAATATTCAAAGTATTTTATAAGCCCTTGTATTTACAGAAAACATATTTAGGTATGTGTGTATGACCTTATTAATCCTTAGTGTCATTCAAGTGGAGCTTTTGTACCAAACTGTTTTGAATAGTTTGTGATACAAGCTAAGAACCCAAACCTGTATTTTGATGAGACAATTATCATAAACTGGAAATGGAAGCAACAATGTTTACAAAACTTTAAAGCTTGATTAGCTCTTGCTAAGAGTGTGAGCAGACCTATATACAAAACTTAAACCCGTGGTGAAAACAAACCAGGAAAAGCCCAGGAAATCCCTGAATTGCAGTGAAAACAAAGTGTGCAAAATTGTAAAAAATAATGTTCATTACCCATCAGGAGGCACTGCATCTGCAGCGTGTATCAAATGTTTTATTTATGTACTTATTGCAAGGCATATTTTCTTTTAGGTCGTCTGATATAATCGGTGAGATGTATGGCAGCCTGATTTGGTGTGTCTGTTGTGTTGGGTGAGTGTGTGTGTCTGTGTGTCAAACTTATGTATATGTATGTGTTTTAAAATGTGTCTACGCCCTTTTAGTGCAGTGATGATCAAGTTCATACTTGCATGATATTAAAGTGAGAGGGGGTAACAGAAGAGGAGACCAAAGGTCATTCAGGCTCACCACCTAATCAGATGACCTATTTGGGACCGCTGCCCAGATGTCTGCACCCAGCTATGAGGTTTTATTGGTTAATATTTAAAAACGCTCAAGAGTTCAATTAAAATCAACAGGTCATGATGAATACATTGTAACAAGATAGAAAACATATTTCAAATATCCATCCTGTAGTGTATGATTTTGAAAGCAACTGTACTTGTCTATCTCAAGCAGACTAGTTGTGCATGAAACTTTCAGAGGTGTCCTTGGTTATTCATTGAAGTTGGATTCATATGAACATTTTGCTTTTCATAGTATCACATGCAGGCGTACATGCAGGCGTGAGATTTTGACCACACTTATGCTCCTGGAGCATTATGTTGTGACAACCATTCCAGAGTGGAGCTATTTATCAATTTATTCTGTAAATGTTATTAAAGATTAGAAGTCCAAAAAGATCATAATAGCTTCCCTTTGAGGTTAATGAGGGAGACCTGCTCCTGGAGCATGGTTATTGGTCATAAACTACTACTGCGTGTGTATCACACTGTATGTATTTGATAAAAGTAAGCATTTTTTTTTCCAGTAGTATCATTAAGCAGCCAGTACTGCTTATGAATGAAGAAAACATGTATACTCTGACTCATAGTTACTTGGATATGTTGCTATGTGCACCTGCTTTCCTGCCAAACCAAATGCACATGGCATGCCCAAGAAATAATGAACCAGAGTGTGGATCAGAACATAAAAATCTTTCTTTTTTTCAGCTAAAGGTGAGCTTGATGATGTGTACCAGTTCACACAACTTAAACTGCAGTCATTTGTAGGTAAGATTGGTTTCTATCAATTTTACATTAAGAGAAGCTCTTAACTCCTACTGAGTAGTCAAAGGGGTGCCCTGATCATGGTCAAATTTTTCATTTGATAATTTCTCCTTGATGTAAAAACATCACCACAATCATCTGATTACAATTTTTATCCCCCTGGCTTGAAAAGCAGAGGGGGATTTTGTAATACACGCATTTCCGTATGTGTATTTATGTGTATGTGTGTGTGTTCCAATTTGGTTAGGGTATTTGTTTTTCACATCTCCTTCGAAATGTTTAAGTCTGAATTTACACCAACTTGGGGGTCAGGTGCAATAGGGTGCCTTCATGTGTGGGTGATGTCAAAGGTCATGGACCAAGGTCAAAGGTCATCTGAGGTCATGTTTACAGACTGCCTTCTTAGCAGGGGGTGACGCAAGTTTACTTGCAGTTATTTTTTAGTTAATTGGTCTGCCTGTTTGGATTGTCTAAGCAAAATTGTGTACCAAATTGACCCATTGAACACTGTGTGTGAGCTAATGCAGTCAACCACAGTTGGGGTCATTTTTTTGCTCCTAACATCAAAAGAAAACATTTCCCAGGCCTTAGATTTCAATGGTATAGTGAGAAAAATATTAACTTTTTTCTGATACCAAAACCTAAATTTTGATGAAGTAAATTGGGGACAAGATTTTCAATTGGGTAACCCAAACCGCTGAGGACTTATTCCTACATCTTTTTGACATGTGTCATAGCTACGGTATTCATGATTATCATCATCATCATCATCATCCTTCGGCTGCGGAGCAGGCAATTACAAGATTTCTCCATGCACATCTATCTTTGGCAAGTGCGGCCATCTGCTCAGCTTGTATCATGCCTTTTCATGATTATGTTTGAGCTTTATTCCGTTAATTATTTAAGTAACAAAAGAAAGACCTGCCAGTTTGGATTGTGTGGCGTGCATCTTAATAGGTGCCCATCTTGTAATCCAAAGATTGTGGGTTCGATTCCTCCTCTAGGCACAAAATTTTTATTTATTATGCTTATATTTTTAGAGTGAGCTAGAGTGAGCAAATGCAACAAAAATGTCAGAGTCATTGATTGAAATTGAAAATAGTGAATAGCTGCCCTATGAGATCATTCAACTGATTTGGTCCTGGAACAGAAAGTTGCGAACGGAATAAGTTACTTGCAACCAAAACCCCTGTTCCTTGTCTTTGACGTTTTTCATTCTACACTCATCAATAGTTTCAATAATTAATTGTACTATTTATCTGTTATAGTTTGAGTGAATTTTCTTTATAAACCAAACAAGATAAATCTATCACATATATTGACTACAATTTAGGGTGTCTCACAATGTCAAGTGCTTCCTGCTTTGATGCTCTGACGATGATATTTGCTTATTTACGCAGTGGGAGAGCGTGGCCTAGCGGTTAGGGTGCTTGCCTCTGGCGCAAATTTACCATCAAAATTCCCGGGTTCGAATCCCGGTGGGGTCGTGGCACTTGCTGGATTTATTTGGGTACTATCAATTCTGGATTTGATCTGTATACCAGCTATTGATTAAATACAGAATACCGCTCTCCTCCATGGTTCACTTGGAATTGGGCAAATGGATCATGAAAGCATCCCGTCCTTCGGAGGGGACGTTAAGCCGTCGGTCCCGTGTACAGAGAGTCACAACTGTACATGTACATCGCAGTCAGTGTCGAATAAGAGTAGGGTGTAAACCCCTGACTGTTCCCAATCCGCCCCAGCCTCAAATAGCGGGCCATGTTAGGAGCGTCCGTATCATGGATACACGCGGCCCCAGATCAGCACACTAACTGAACAAATGCTGACACCACCACAAAGCCATTACCAATGACTTGTGGACACGAGCAAACAAACAAGAAACGCTAACAATGACCGATGCAACAAGCAGCATCTTGCAGATGAACAATCACCCTGCTGCAAGCTTCTCGCTTTGCCCAAAGTGGCAGATCGCAGGGAGCATTGCCACTCATGACGTGGGGCACACTTCAACATTTTTGTCATTTGAAAAAACCTTAGAAATGGTTGTGGCGTTTCGCAGGCGGAATGCGACTTGGTAGTAAGCAGAATGACACTATGAAACAACCCTAAGATTCCTTTAATCATTATTTGCTGTATACAGCAGTGGATGAATTCCTGGATGGATACTATTTAAGAAGTTGATGGGAAATTTAGCAAGCAAGCACCTCTTCCAGGTTGCTGTACAAGTACTGTATATAAAACACAATTTCAATTTTTTATATTCAGGCCACACGGCAGGTATCCGTGCCTTATGCACAATGGGGAATGAAAATTCCTTTGTCAGTTCCAGCAAAGACAAGATGGTGAAGTTATGGTCACTGCGTAACCAGGGCAACGGATCACACAAGTCCCTGTGCCGTTACACATACCCATACCACAGGAAGACTGTGTTTGCAGCAACATTTCTTGAGGCACCACGGCTGGTTGCTACATGTGATGGAGTGATACATGTAAGTCTAACATATCGTCGCCCACATCACATATTATTACACCTTATGAATATTCATGAACATAATCATGCTATTTCATTGGCTGATTCCTATTACACGAGCTATTTCCCTAGGGAAATAGAGACTGTTTCCCTACAACCTCGTCCCCAGAGTCACAGTGAGGTGTAATAAAACAAATACTACATGGTTTATATCGGGAAATAGGGCACACTATTTTCCCTCGGTACTGGCTACGGGCCTATCACCCCTCACCCTTCGGGTTCGGGGTGATAGGCCCGTAGCCAGTACCTCGGGAAAATAGTGTGCCATATTTCCCTCTTTACCATGTAGTATTTGTATACTGTCTTATCTGACATTTTTGACTTTTTTGAGATATTTTGCATATGTAATTATAATGTTATGGTCTACACATGCACAAAGTTACAATCTTGAAAGTGACCTAATTAGTGAGATATTAATTAAGAATTTTGATCAATACTGCCGTATGTTTCATTTACACATAATTTCAATAGGCGTGTAATTAACGCTGTTCGTAAAACAAGCTGTTTACGATTTTCACATACAGATCTATGTGCGTTGTATCTGCCTCGTGCGTGAACATGACGTTTTTCTATCTGAACGCATTGAAATATAACGGTGAAATTAGCGCCGTATGTGAAAATACGACTTTTTTGCATTTCACATACAGACTTATGACTTTGTAGCTTTATATCAGGAATACAATTGCACTTTCAAAACTCAGCAAGGTTAAAACTTAAACTTCATAATGTTTTCTTCATAATGCAAAATTAAATTGTAATGTTTAATTCCATAGTACAAACATGAAATCTCCTGATAGAATTTCAATGGCGATTTTCTTGAAAACGGCATTTCGTCAGATAAGACAGTATGTGATGTGGGCGACGATATATGTAATAGGGGAACAGAGGGAAGGTAGAATTGGGGACAGGGACAAAACTTGCACAAGGTAACTTGTGTATGTGTGCACTTAAGTAAGTTAATATTATTAGTACACACTTTTACATCAGAACCTTGTAGGCCAGATACTCCATACCAAATATGCCCCAGCTGGGTGGATGAACCCAGAGTACACCACTGGATGTGTACTATAACCCTAACCCTGACGTCGGTTTCTAGCCTATCTCCCGGCCAGCGATTTTGTGCCCATATGAGTCTTGGTTTGATGACGTCATTGCTACTTTCTGGACTTGCATTTTTCTCGATTAACAAAGTGAGTTTTGGTGAGATTTAGCTGTACTAGGGTTAGTATATGGAAAAAAGTGCTTAAATAACCCTAACCCTGACGTCGGGAGGAACTGAAGGAGTGAGGGAAGAGGGGAACAAGAAAAGTCGCAAATTCAGGTGGGATTCAAACCCTGGGCCCTTCGGGCCCCAGCCCCATGACCCGGGATAGCACGCTACGGTGGTGTCGCTGGCCCGGCCAGCGATTTCGTGCCCATATGAGTCTTGGTTTGATGACGTCATCGCTACTTTCGGGACTTTTTTTTCTCAATTAACGCAGTGAGTTTTGGTGAGATTTAGCTGTGCTAGGGTTAAAGAACACCCTCTGCTGTAGGTGATACCATTTTTTTGTCCATATTATAGCACAGTAAATAACCTTGTATTGCATGCCACTGTTCATATAAGCCCTTTCAGAGTTCCAACTGCGCACAGTGGTGTATCTTGGAGAGGCTTTAGGGGCATGTGCGCCCCCTGGGAGATCATGCCAAATCATGCAAAATCAGCCAATTTTTAGAGGTCCTTCAGCCTTACCTTCCGGATCACCTTACAACTCCGAGACGAGAGCGTGTGTGGTGTAGTGGAAAAAGGCAGGACTTGTGATCAGTAGAGCGTGAGTTCGAGCCCCGCCTTGGCCAACGTGTTTGTGTCCCTGGGCAAGATACTTAATCTCAATTGCCTTGCCGACCCAAACGAAACTGGGGAGCTGTCATGTTATGGGAGATATTACAATCTAAGTGCTGATAGGAATGTGCGCTTGGCCGGCAGCCACCAAGATGAAGCGAAATGATTGTGACGATTTCCTAATGGCGGCGTAATAATAATATGCAACAGCACTTGGAGACTGTTACAGTGATAAAGAGCTATATTAAAAAAACCTGACCTGATATGAACTCCAGTAATGTCACTGTTGACTCAACATATACACCAATGTGAGGAATTTGCTGTGTTATTCTGCTATTATCCCTCATCTTTTCTCTCCATTAGGTATGGGATCCATTCACTGGTGCAGTGGTAAGGCAATATGACCTGACCCGTGGCTCACCAAATCTACTCATCAAGCTACCAGCACCCAGTCCTATGCTAATAGCCGGCATGGCAGATGCCACAGTCCGGTTTATTGATACTAGACAACACAGTGTACAGCATGAATTCAGAGTAGCCTCAGGACCCTTAGGTAAGATTGAAATATATAAGTGGACCTTGCGAAACTAGAAATCCAGTGATGTCACAATGTGATCTGATAAGATGCTATGTGGAATGCCTTCATAGTATAATTCCTACTCCCCAAATCTTAAATCTGTAAATTCAACTTGTGTAAAAAGCTTCCATATCATTGTGTGCAATCATTTCAACAGGTCTGATACGCTGTCTGGCTGTTAGTCCAGATGGCAACACCTTGGGAGTTGGCTTATCATCTGGAGTTCTCTCCATGGTGGACATACGTACTGGGCTGCTACTGGGTGGTTGGAGGGCTCATGAAGGAGAAGTGCTGCAGGTAAAAATAACTATAAACTTACAAATCATCCTTTTTGGCCTCTGCAATACCTTGTTACCTTGCTGTCTGGATGTGATGATATGTATGGATGTGATCAGAGGGTGTATTTAGGGTGCATCAGTTTGAGGAAATTTCACCTCAGTAAGGTCATGTAATCCCACAAAAAACGTATTCCTAATACATAAAAACCCTGACTTATACACTCATTTTAGTCCACAAAGCATTAGTACTTTTTAGAGATTAACCGATATTTGTATCGGACATCGGATCGGAGGCCGATTTTGCAAAATCGGCAGAAAATCGGTTCGGCAAAAATATATCAGAGCCTGCCGATTCTTAGCCGATGTACTGAATGAAAGAAAGGGACAAAGCAAAATAGGTATTTTTACAGTTTTTAAGTAGAAAAATGGAACAAAAGCTGCTCAAAAAGTTTTTTTTTTTTTTTTTTTTTTGTCTGGCTGTTAGTCCAGATGGCAACACCTTGGGAGTTGGCTTATCATCTGGAGTTCTCTCCATGGTGGACATACGTACTGGGCTGCTACTGGGTGGTTGGAGGGCTCATGAAGGAGAAGTGCTGCAGGTAAAAATAACTATAAACTTACAAATCATCCTTTTTGGCCTCTGCAATACCTTGTTACCTTGCTGTCTGGATGTGATGATATGTATGGATGTGATCAGAGGGTGTATTTAGGGTGCATCAGTTTGAGGAAATTTCACCTCAGTAAGGTCATGTAATCCCACAAAAATCGTATTCCTAATACATAAAAACCCTGACTTATACACTCATTTTAGTCCACAAAGCATTAGTACTTTTAAAGGATTTTTTAAATATTTTTTGCTTTATCGTGAAATATCTTATGGTTCTTAAACTTCTTGAACACTTTTTATCCCTAAGTACTGACATGTGTTTAGTACAGTACAGTATTGGCACATTGCAATGTATTGTGGGATTGATTCAAAACACCCTCTCGGATATGATGTATCAGTCAGTTACTTTTGCGATCCCCTAACAACCAAATGCTGGTGCAAGCTTTCAGAGTTCAGACGTTGCAGTTGGGAATGTCAAAGGTCTGGTGTACTTCGGTTTAGGATGACGGTCGGAAAGTACATTGAGCCAGATCAGAGCAGACGACCAGTGTAGCGAAGAACTTGAATTTTCAGCTATTGTGAGAGCATAAGATGTAACTGTAAACCATACCAGCATTTCTATAATTTCCCATCACAAGGAAGATTAAAACCAAACTTGGTTAAAATTGTCCCTGATAATCATCCTCTTATTTTAGCTGAGATATTTGACTTAAAATTTAATTTTAAAAATGTGTAATGTTAGATTCTTAGACTAGCAGAATCTCACACTGCCTAGTTTTTGGTTGTATTCTAAAAAGTAGACTTTACTCTCCAAAAAATTCGTGGCAAATTTGTTGGTAGTCGGGAGTAATTTCCTTAAAGGTACAACAAGAGATCTTGCGGCATCCATATTTTGTGTCATACTCTGTTATTTCACCTAGATAAACCTGTAATTAGATTTCTTACCTTGTTTTGGCTACAGAATGGCCACATTTCTAATAATTTGATTCCCCAACTGTTGTTTCTCCTGTTTCCTATTTTCCTAGATCAAGTCGTCAAGCAACATACATTTGTTCAACATCATCGACCACCCATTGCCATTTAAAGAAATGCCAACGAGTGTGTACATCAAGGTGAGTCAATTAAGATTGATATTCCTTTTACACCCCACCTTGCTCTTTTATTTTGGCAGAGTCATATGATTTTCGTGAAGTATGTGTGGGTTCTTTATAGACAATAAAATGGTTGAGACATTTTGATGATTAAAGGCTCTAGTTATGGTATGATGTGTTTTCTTTCTTCTTCTTTAAAAATATTTTAGGATCCATGAACCTTTCACGCCTAATATCAGTAACTGGGCAATCGTCCTGCTACAACCATCCATAGAAGAGGAATCCATTCCCTCTCTTGACCACCTGTTAAGTAACATATCATAACATGTAGTGCATAAGGTGATCCATTTGAACCCAGGATTTTGTTTTTCAAGTTCCCGTGTTTTAACGCTAACTTTGTTTTGCCCCAAATTTTATGTAATTGCCTAAATTCAGTAGTTAATATTTTGGTGGAAAAAAATCTGCCATGGCATTTTTTATGGCTAATTAGATTAAAATAAGCATTTATAGTGGGACTATTCAAACTTGTTTCAAAACCCTTTAAGTGTAGGCCTCCCTGGAGTACCATTTTTTTTTTAAATTATTAAAAAAAAAAAAAAAAAAAAAAAAAAAAAACCAAAATTGTAAAAATTTGCTAAAAGGTCCAAATTTTTAGCAAAAATGGCAAAATTTGTGTTAAATTTGGTGCAAAATCTGGGTCCCCCCTCTTTTGGCCACAATTGGCATAGATAGGGTCCTACTTCATACTTGGAGGCATGTCCTTACCCAAACCAAACTCTCCGGCTGGATGCTACCTTATTTAAAATCTGTTCTCTACTAGCACACAAAAAATGCAAAACTAAACTTTACCAAAATTACTGACTTTACAGTAGTGATTTTACCTTTGATTGCATACATGAAGAGGAGGTACATTGTTCTTTCTACAATGCAATTCTCCCAATACAACTTTTTGCACTGGTTGTCACAAGAATTTATTGTGACAAAAAGTACTTAAATGAACAGAACTCATACCAGTCTTGCAATCTTACTTTTTAAGGAGAGCGTGGCACACTGGTTAGGGTATTCGCCTTTGGTGCAGAAGGTCCCCGGTTCGAGCCCCGGCGGGCCACTTGCTGGGATTTAATTGGGTACTAATTTCTGGATTTGATTTGTAAGAACTATTGATTAAAACTGGAATTCCGCTCTCCCCATGGTTCATTTGGACTTGGGCAAACGAACCATGAGAATACCCCGTCCTTCGGAGGGGACGTTAAGCCGTCGGTCTCCATATACATGGAGAAACACGCCTGTATATGTAATCGCAGCCAGTGTCGATAAGAGTAGGGTGAAAACACCTGGCTGTCCCAATTCGTCCTGGATCCCTGGGCATCATTGGAAAGCAGTGTCTGAACACTGAATGATCTACCCAGGCTAAATAAGACAAAAATAAAAAATAAAAAAAAAATAATTCACTATAAAATCATGTGACAACCAGTGCAAAGATTGTATTGGAAGAAATGCATTGTGGGAAGAACACTGTACCTCCTCTTGCATACATATATTCACAGTTGACAACTCGGTATAATAGACTGTAAACAAGAAAAGTCTTCATTCTGTGTTGGGGGTCATTTGGTAACAATATACTTTGCAACAGTGTACAAGTCCCAACTTAAAGGCCAATGTTCTAAGGATTGTCTAAAGATACAAGTGTGAGCGTTTAATTGAAAGCAAAACAAAATTGACACATTGTACACAAGCACTGGAATTAATTGTATATATGTACTGTTTGTCATCCTCCCAGGATGGTTATACAGCACACTCGAGTGCGCTCCGATGTATTGAAGGGTGTCATCAGCGCCATGGAAGTTCTTCCACTAACAAACTATTACTTGCTGGGCTCAGATAATGGTACCATAACTTTGCTGCATAGTACAAGGCTAGTTAGTGGAAAGACAAACTTATATTACTTTGGTTTGTTATATTCATTATCGATTGCAATTTGTAATGATGAGCAGCAATATATGTGATGATTTTTCATTTGTAACCCATTGAGCAACAGTACCAATATATACTGTACATTGAAATTGTTTATCAGACCTTATTTGTTATATTAGCTCAACAGACTGGTACATTTTCTAAATAGCATGTCCATGTATAATTGTTACTTAGCAATATTCACCTACATACTCATTTTTGCTTGAAGTATGAAATTACATAATTTCATGTAATGATGTAATGATGTTGAGATGTGCTTGATTACTTGGCAAACCACCTGTGTGTAATCGCAATTAATGTCCAACTTTGTACTTCAGGCAAGAGAGGTAGATCGTGGCACGCATTTTGCTCATTACTTAAAGGAATATGCTTCTCTTTGTTATCAAAGTTTATAAATTATAGTCAATTATAGAAGGGATACTTTTGTTATTTGTCAGCTTACTCAATGCAATGCACGTTATTTTATTAGGAACATCAAATTATACATTTACATTTTTATTTTAATATATTAACATGAGGCTGTTGACTATACAGAAGTGAAAGAATCCTTATTACCAGTATACTCAGTATGCAGTCCTTTTTGAAGTAGCTGTGGACTCTTTCAAGGTATACAGGATAACATTTACCTCAATGTGAGGGTTCTGTTCTTAGGGTTATCAAACAGTAAACCCTGTTCACACTTAATGTTAAAGTTTTCTGATAGCATTTATGGCAAAAAAAGCGTCCCTGGTCCCTGTTTAGGTATATTCATCCCAGTTTATGTGTTAGGGTTGTGTGTGTGTGTGAGAAAATGAGTGAGAGAGCGAGTAACATTGAATGGCATTACAAATCATAAATCTATAGTTTGAGTAATAATTTCTTGGCCCAGGCATACGCGCGCAGTACTTGTTGCGTGAACTGCGTCTATGTGCAATCCAGTGGTGCGCCGTTTTTTTGGCGGGGAAGCGGGTGTACCTAGTAACTTGGCCAAGAAATTATTACTCCAACTATACCAATTTTCCATGTGCTTAGGTACTTTTAAGTGACTTCATGCATCCCCCCCCAAAAAAAAATGAAAGTCATGATTTTGACACTGATGCAATACTTATCTTCAAACATGTCCATGTCTAAAAGAGTTCAGCTAACTGCTTAAAATATTTTCTTTGGTAGAAAAAGTGTGAAATTTCTGATTTAGTATTTGCTCCAATTTTGAAAATCATCCTATGTTTTATATTGAAATATAAGCAAATTCATTTTACTTGAAGTGGGTTTATCTCCTTGGCTTAAATAAAGTTCAACATGCACAGTTTGAACTCCAAAAGGGCTTATTATGCCATATGAGGAAATTGTTGATTATTTTATTTGTTCATCTGTTTCTCTATTTCATAAAACCCCCTTCCCAATTATGATCGAGATTGTAGTTTGGTTAAAATTACTAGATAAAAAGCAGAAGAATAATGGTTGAATTGCAACTATGCCAATAGTGTAAAGTTGAGACACATTAAATTTCAGTAAAAGAGAAAGCTCAATGTGCTTCCATATGACTTAAACTCAGAATGAGCAAATTACATTTCAATAATATATGTACCGGTTTGTAGTGTATCAAATTACATTCCATATGAACTTATTTGAAAGATTTGAAGTTAAATGCCCAAATTCAGTGATATCCAAGGTTTATGGTTTCATACCCATAAGCTAAAATATTTTAAATTGTACTTCATACTAGTGGTGTGGGGAAGGACAACACCTCCCATAAAGGTGGGTTGACTTAATCAACAACTTTGTCCTCCCCCCTCCCCCAACTTCATTAAAATGGAGATTTTGGTCATGATCAGAAAAAAAATATTTTTCACTTTACTCCAATGAAACTTATGGCCCCAGGGATTTTTCCTTATGTTATGAAACTTGTCTCTTAATGGTGTTGACCACATTAATTAAACCCCACCCATTATCCTATGGGCCAAATTTAGTACTATGTTTGGCTCTTTTTGGGGCCAATTGAACTCATTATCTGCTTTGAGGTATCCGATATGCGATAATATCGCGCCTACGCATGATAACGATAATTTTGGATGATTTTTGCACCAATATTTATTGGTTTCAGTCTAATGAGTTTTAAAATATTGGGCTCGACTGCGCGTCTCGCCCCATATTTTTGCAACTCTAGCTCGACCAATATTTGGCTGATCAATCCATTTTATACAAAATTTGTAATCAGATGCTTTTGGTGATAATTTGAGGGGAGAGATCGCATCATAATTATGAAAAATCGACAAGATCGGGTCCCCCCACCTTTCAGAGTGCTGTGGACTCACCCACTCATGCACAAAAAAGTGTGTAGCTGTATATTTTTCCTTTTCTAAACCAAGAGTTGCTGATAAATTCTAACCTATGCTATATGTAAACCAGTATTATTATCAGTATACTGCATTATTTTGTTTCTAAGATATTTTGTCCTTATGTTTCTGTAATGTTTTTATCATTTTTTTAAATGTCTGAAAGTGCTATTTTTTCATCTACCTGATGTGTTTAATGTGATTATGAATTAAAATTGTTAGAATCCGTATATGAGACCGAATTAAGTGTGTTTCACACATGGCGTTAGACAAGACGGTCATAGCCTGTCGTACTGCACAAGTGCAATTAGGCTGACTTTATTACTGTGGATAGGCAACTCTCAAAATGTGCAAGATTGAAGATTAAAATGTATAAATTTTTACGTTTTTAATATAGGACATGTAACAATTTGATGATTGAACCATAAGATTGACAACACTATATGAAATGAAATATGGGGTCATTTCCATGAAGTGGACCACAGTGGGACTTTATTACTTCTGTAAATGATTACAGAACCTTGTTTTGCATGTTGAAAGCAGCTCGAATTATGAACTGAAACAAAATGGCTGGTATCTGCAAGGGAGGGCCACTTTAACCTGGGTTTTAAACTAGTATTAGTCCTACTACATGATGGACCTTTCTTCCTTCAAAACTACTGTGAAAGTTAAATGACTGGGTGAGAAAATTTTCTCATGGATGGGTTGAAACGGCCCATTCATGAGGAATTTTCTCACCTGTTTGGCACCTTCACAGCATTTTGGAAGGAAAAGGTCCACTCATGTAGGACTAACACCTGGTTTACACCGGTCTAAAGTTAGTCCCCTTTCAGAATACCAGCCATAGCTTTATGGTGGTCATTGCCATGGATGTAAAATGCAAGTCATACAGCTGGTAGCAAGATATATCTGGGACAACCTGTGTAATGATATTTGGTGTCTCAATTACATTGGGACAGACATTTTTGATATTTCTTGGTAATTTTTTCAGCTCTAATATCCAGTATGAAGTTATTTTTTTTTTAAATTTAGGTTATCGTTCCTGTTTGTCAACTATTTTTGTTCTTGGTTCTGAACAATGGTATTACAATGTATTAAAGACATGGTATCTGTGTTATATCTTGATAATGCGTTTGATAGAATATATGAAATCATCAGGTAAAATAAGATTTGAATGCGTTGGAAACTTTGACACTATAGTCCGGTACTCTACTCCGGCAGTGATGTAATAAACATTACGGCCAGCGGCAAGATATGCCATCTTTGTGAGCGATACTGTTAGACCAAACAAGTATTGCACTGACGTCACTGCACAGAGGTAGTGACATGGACTATACTTCCAGTACCCAAACAATGATGGTGATTATTAATAATGTAAAGTCAATTTTTACCATTGTCAATGGCAATATGCAAACTGTATGCAGTGAATGAGCGCTGCCAAAGAGTTACACTGGGAAAGTATGCCTCCATTGTATCAGTATGAAAAAGACCATTGAGCTGTTTGAAAAAATTTGTTCTAGAATTGCATGATCAGGGACCGGAATTCGACTGGCGACCCCGCGAACCGGTTCGCCTGAAGGTTCGCCCAAAATTACACATTAAAAAAAAAAAAACGGGGTTCGCCAAAATGTGTGCCAATCAACAATGATCAAACGATAAAAATAGGCACCGGAGTTTTGCGCGATTTTAAAACGGCCCAATAGCGCGGGGCCGGTGGTATTTTGAAATGCGCGAAAAATGCACGATTTTTAAAGTCAAAAAATCGCGGAAAATGCGTTTCCTAATGTTGGCCCTGTAGTCAAACCTGGCAACACGAAAAAAAGTTTTGCAAAAAACATTGCTCAAACATTCCAAAGTTGACATCCTAGTTCTTACTTTTTCTCGGCTGAAAATGTCAAGAGAGAAGCACATTCATTATACCTTTATTTTTCCCTTCTTAGTCTGAAAAAATATTTAATCAGATGTAGATGGCAACTGCAGCGGGGGGCTGAGGCCTTTGCATACTATGTACAAACCGAGAATAATTACTTCGCACGTGGGAAATCCCAGTGGCATGGGGAATCCCCGGGCCCCGGATGACGTGACGGTTTTCCACTCTTGCCCCTGACTAAGGGTCAAGGGTTGAAGTGGTTATTTCATCTCTTCCGCATTCCTACGAAGTCCGAATTTGTTTGATTCCGAAGAGATTATCCATGAATAACCAATTATGAACAAAAGACACGATTACCGCGCGTTGTACTTGATAGCAGCGTCAATATGTTCGTTTTAATGCACCGAAGCGCACCCATATCATGACGCTTCAATGGACAATAGGTCGTGTTAACAATCAGGTTAGAGGTGGGTTCTACACTAAGGATTTTAATACATTTGGACTATATTTTGCACTTATTGAAAGCGTGGTGAGGCATCAATTTTCGCCGACGATTGCATAATAATGAGTTACTAATCAGTTTGTTGTTTGTTTATGGGCAAAATTAGAAATTAACATTAAAAAAAGGTTTTGGTTGTTTTTACAAAACGTGATGAAAAATCGCGAGGTGGACCAACAAAAACGTGATAGACCCAAAAATTCGCGATTTTTTTCGCGAACTCCGGTGCCAGATAAAAAGACCCTTGATTTCATGTGTAGTAAGTCATTCCAGCAATTTCATTAGGCAAACATAGCATATTTTAGAAAAAAGATATATTAATCCCATTTGATATGCATACCGATAAATAGTCAATGAAATTTTTGGAAAAATTTGAAAAGTATTAATAAAATTCCTATCCAGGGGTATCGCGGAATAAGTTCCTTTTAGTGTTATTAAAGACTAGTACACGAACATTTCTTTTTCAATATAAATTGAGAATGGTTTTTGTTAGGTTATCGCAAACTCATTATTGAGACCCTAAAAGCGGAGAACTGAAGGTTCTCAAGGTTCTCGCAAAGGTCTTTTGCGAAAGAACCTGAATCGGTTCTCGCAGACAGACTCCGACGAAAATTTAGGGCTATGATGATGATGAAATGGTCAGGTTTGGTACCAAATATTGGCCACAAGCTTCAATCTTTTTCAAAACTTGTTTCACCTTTTCTGTAAGTTATTCTATCCATTGATGGTCCGTTGGTGTTCGGTTCAGGGGGAGTGGTGCTTTTAGGGCTTACGTCCCCCAGTCCAGAGCTTTGCTAAAAGCAAGTAAATCAGCATATTTGTGGGCACATTTTATATCCTCAGCCCCCTGGAGTACTCTACTCCAAGCTGCTGGCTTCCAATAATATAAAAATATTGCCACAATGTTGCCAAGTTTATTTGCAGTGTAGCCACTTGTGACCCGATGAATTTAGCAGACCACGTTTAGATTACATGCAGACATGCACTGTAGTGTATGAAGTGGGCGGATCATCAGGGTTGCTAGCGGACCCAGTGTCAAAAAAAAGGAAAAAAGCGGCAATCCCCGCCCATAGCTCTACAACACACAGGAAAACACAAAACGGACGGGTACAATGAAGAGACGACAGCCGCCCCAGGAGGCGAGGGGGAGAAAAGTGAACAGGAAGTACAGAACCCGTGACCCCGCCCAGCGACTGATCAGCCACCCCGCCACCCACTCCGTAACATTCGTAGGGGCCCCACCTTCTAGCGCCCGATCTAAACATCACCCAACCCCACTTTACATGCGGCTCCAGCGCCAGACCCTCCCCTCCTTGACGAGAATGTCGCTCCCCCTACTACTCTCCCCATCTGCCATCCTTCCCTCTACTCTGGCCCACGAACAACGTCGTACAAATCATTTGTTTTGGGTCGCAAGTACCCCCCCCCCACACGGGAGTCCTGATAAGGGCAATTTTCAAATCCACATGAATGCAAGAAGCCGTCTTAAGGGCCATGTCCGATCACTAATAGCCGCGTCCCCAGAACTCCAGATCTTACCGAATATGTCAAAATGTTGGTATCTGACGAAACCTACTGTTTTCTCATTGGCACTGTGAAATCTTAGGGATAAAAATGTTTGGTTTTGATTGTGCTTTTACGAGCAAAATGTGCCTGTTTTGGTCGCCAATATTATTTGACACAGTTCTCTTTGCAATTACAAAATAACAGTTTTTAGGCATTCCCACCATTCAAAACTGGTTGAAAAATAAGTGCAAAACTTTACAAAAAATGGTTTTGGGGTGAAAGCAAGCATTGTGTTAAGATCAAAAATTCAGTACTTAAAGCCACTATCACGATTTTTTTCAAAATTAAAAAACGCGCCCCAGATTTTTTCATTCAAAGTCAATTATTTGCACTGTTGTATGGAAATTGTTCTATTAAGACCCCTGGAAGTGGCTAAGTTTAACACGTCGTATTTTCCAAGCAGTGATGATTTTTATGCTTTGTTTACTAATAAAAGTCGGGATCCGATTTTTTTTCGGTCTAGAAACAGTCGTAAATGGCATCTTCAGACCGATTTAAAAATGCTTTGATATGACCTAACATTTAGCAATTTGAGACAAAATAATGTTTCATTTTAAATTGGGAATAAAACATGACTTATTGTGGCTTTAAATCGGGTCATCCTATTTAGTGCAATAGCTGCCCTTTGTCAGAAATTTCAGCAAACAACTATTATGTTCAAGTCTTTTTGTAAGTGGCTATTGAAATGGTTCTTCAGAAACACAGTCAGGAAAAATCATTTCAAGAAGCCAATGACTCAAGAAAAGATCAGTCACAAGTCATGGCAGCACACACAGATTATAACTGCAGCACACACGTGTATCACATGGCAGCTATTGCACTTATGACCTTCTTGCACTCCACATGACAAAATTATGCGTGGTTGTTTAAAGATTTGTTACCAATTGTGACAGACTCAAAGGTTGGTATTCTGAAAAGGGAGACTAACTTTAGACGGGTTTAAACCAGGGTAGTCTACAAGAGGGGACCTTTTTTTCTACAAAAACATACTCTAAAAAAGGGTGCTGTAATGAGTGAGAAAATTCTCATGGATGGCTGGGAACAGCCCAATCCATGAGGAATTCTCACTCGGTACATTAACTTCACAGGTATTTTGAAAGGAAAAAAAAGTCCCTCTTGTAGGACTAACCCTGGTTTAAACCCAGGACTAAGTTAGACTCCTTGCAGGAATACCAGCTTCAGATTTTAGGTGAAACATTGTTTTCTCAAGGACAAGCATTGTGTACATGGAAAAACATGGTTTTCACTTTTAAAAAAATAACAACATGACAACATCAATGTGCAATGCCAAAATCTATTTTGATTATCTGAGTTTGGAGTCACTTGTCCCGTATGTTCAAATGTTGTACAGATAACATAAGCATATTTTGAATAAATGGATCAGACAAAAGTTTAACCAAGTGATTTTACTTTTGCATTTTTTTTTTTAAAGTGGCCCCCGCAACTTTGTTGTTGGCGAAGGGGGGACTATAGAAATGGTAGCCTTCCGTGTGTGGGGCGTCCCACGAGATATCAATGGAACTAAGCAAGTGTGAGTGCCCATCTTCGCAACTAGATGTATCTCACGTAGGCGGTGGGTGGTACAAAGTGGGTTTCAGTGACATGGGTCAAAGGTCAAATGTGGTCAAAAATAGGTCTCAAATATGGGGCAAAAATAGGGCTAAATCGCTATAATAAACGTTGTCAACACGATATATCTTTTGATGAGGCAGGATGGGTGTCCATTTCGCACCTAGATGGTACCAAGTAGGCTGCGGACGAAGTTCGGAGGTAGGGTCAGTGGCATTGGTTCAAAGGTCACATATAAGCAAAATGGAGTGTTAGTTAAGGGCCGAGTGTGAACCTTGGAGTTCCGCGTAGTATCTATTTTGGTTTGTTAAAAACTTTGCAAAAAATTTAATTATTGTATGTTAAAGTATACATTTCTAGAAACGAAAATTGGACGATGAACCGATTTGATGGCATCAAGATTAATGAAAACTTTCCGTATTTTGAGAAAAAGGAAGAAAAATACTAAAAAAACACGATTTTGCCCAAAATTTTCAGCCAGTCATAACAAAAAACAATTTGAATTCTCATGATTCTTATGTGATTTTTTAGAAACAAGACAAATTTGTTTATTTTTTTTACGTTTTTCATTTTTTTTACAAATAGAGCTACTTTTCGGAAATATTAGGAAAAAAATGCTCAAAAAAGTGTTGATTTTACTTTTCTTTTCCAAAATTTGAGATATATTGGAGAATATCTTTATTAGAAAATCGAAAAATGAAAAATGAGAAAAACCGTCCTAGAGAAGACGGATTGCTATCGTAGGAAAGTAAACCTTACTGTTTACTTCGGTATTTTGGGGTATCTGGTCTGAAATTTGCCAAATTTGCGAAAATTGAACATTGAGAAAATCCGGTTTTTAGTAAAAAAAGTGACTTTTACGCCATTCAAGCTGTCTCTTTCTCAAATAACTTTATCTTGAACTTCAAAATTGAGTATGTGGTGCAGGTTGATGAAAATACATATTATGCACTATTGAATCAAACATATTTTGTCTGAACTCCCGGGAAATTAGAAGAAATCGAAATTCATCTGGTCTAAATTAGCGGTTTGTTTACTTTTCAATATTATTTTTCGTTTTTTCCAAGATGCGTTCGCGCAAAAGTACATTTATGAAAACACCGCACGCTTCATTACACAGCAAACATTCACCGCGCGACGCGATGGTGGTCTTCGCTTGACGGGGAAATGTGCTTAAATTCCCGACGTTTAGCCAAAGCAGGTTTTGTGACTTTAAATGTCTCAAATAGCTGTTTTGTAAATCGGCAACACACCAAAAAAAAAATACAGCTCAGGATTTTCTGCAAGTGGATAACCTTTGTGGGTAATGATAGAACACCGTTTGCAGTTAAAATGGTGCCAAAAATCAGAAAAGCAACTGTTCTGTGTAATTAAAAACAAAAGCACTAGGTTTGACACTGCCCTTAAATTGCTTATCAAACATATCGTTGTGGTTGGATGATGAAAAACTTGGGGGTGTGGGTCAAACATTCAGTGCCAAAAATTTTGAAGGTCGTTTCAAAGTCTATACGGAGCGTCAATCAAGGTCAAATCATTAACATGTGGTTAGGAGGATGAAAATTGGGGGGTGTGGTCAACATTCAGTACCAAAAATTTTGAAGGTCATTTCAGGTCATGAGGTCATCCAAGGTCAAATCACTTAACATGTGGGTAGGAGGATTGGAAAATTGGGGGTAGGTCAACATTCAGTACCAAAAATTTGAAGGTCATTCAAGGTCATCCGAGGTCATCCAAGGTCAATCACGTACATGTGGTAGGAGGATGTAAAATTGGGTGGGTGTGGTCAACATCAGTACCAAAAATTTTGAAGGTCATTTCAAGGTCATCCAGAGGTCATCCAAGGTCAAAATCACTTAACATGTAGTAGGAGGCTGAAAATTGGTGGGTGTGTGGTTCAAACATTCAGTACCAAAAAGATTTTGAAGGTCTTTCAAGGTCATCCAAAGGTTCAAATCAATTAACATTGTGTGGGAGGATGAACTGGTGGGGTGGTCAACATTCAGTACCAAAAAGATTTTGAAGGTCCACATTTTCAAGGTCATCCGAGGTATCCAAGGTCAAAATAACTTAACATTTGGTGGAGGGTGAATGATGATGAAAATTGGTGGGTGTGATCAACATTCTGTGCCAAAACGTTTTGAAGGTCAGTGAAGGTCATTGAGGGGTCATCCAAGGTCCAAATCACTAAATATGTGCTAGGAGGTATGAAACTTGGTGGGTGTATGTGTATTTTTGTAGTCAACATTCAGTGCCGAAATTTTTGAAGGTCATGCGTGGTCATTCAAGGTCAAATCACTAAACAGTGGAGGCGGATTTTGAAAAATTGGTGGGTGTGTGGTCATTCATTCATTGCCAAAAAAAATGAGGGTCATTTCAAGGTAATTGGGGTCATATAAGGTCAAATCAACCCCCCCCCCACTAAGTGGGGTAGGATGATGAATCTTGATGGGTGTGGTCAACTTCAGTGTTTTGTTGACACTTTGGAAGGTCATTTAACGGTCTGTGTGGTCATCCGAGGTCTCCAAATTCAATTTAAAATGTGGTAGAGGATGAAACTTGGTGGCCATCACGAATCTTCCCTGAGATCTTACAATTGTTGCTTCTTGTTCTTTGCGACTGCACGGCGGACCTTTGTGTTCGAGCACGCCCTGCTTAATTGTAATGTGGTCATTTGGGGAGCACACAGCACAGTGGTAAAAAGTGGGGGGGCCAGGAGGCAGATTTTAATTTTGTAGTTGATGATACAGAGAATACTAAATATCATCTTATACATAAAAATGGCATGTTTGCCTTATTCACTCAGATGTGATCAAATACATTGGTAAGATTCCAAATATTTTTTGCAAAAAACCCGGTTAAACAAAATGGGGGGCTTTCATTCTGGAAATGTCCATGTCTCTTTGAATCCGGTTAAAGCCTAATTATCCAAGGGATATTTAAGGTCGTGGGTTCGAGACTGGTTACAGATGTGTGTGAGACGCCATTGCCGTTTGTCTACTTGCGGAAGACAGTATGACAAATTTCACTGTTTGGTGTTTTTGTTCCTACTTTAAAGTAGTTATATGGAATTGTACATACTTATCTTTGATTAATAAGCTAAAGAAATGCATTTCTAAATGTTTTTATTCCCTCGCGTTATCGCTGCTTATCCTTTTAAAGGGATTAGCAGCGATTTGCTAGTCCGAAACATCGAAAAAATCATCAAAATTCATATTTTTATATTTTTGTTACTGGCATGGATATGCAAGTGGATGGCTTTAAATCCGTGTATTAAAGGCAAGGCAGTACTTTTTATCTGATTCTGTAATTTCTATACGTGCGTATCAAAATTCCGACTTGAGATCAAAAAAGCCTTTCCCGGTGAATATCACACAGTTTGACCTCAAACACAAACATTATTGATCTTTGTTCATTCTGTACTGGTGTAAACCACAATCACCTGTTTAGTGCAGATTTTGAGACGCCGTCGCTGTATGTCTATTTGTGGGAGACGGTATGACAAATTTCCTCAAATAATTCATTTTTTTCACTATTTGGTGGTTTGTTTCTACATTAAAGCAATTATATGGAATTGTACACACTTATCCCTGATTTATAAGTTAAAAGCATGCATTTCCACATTTTTTCGATTCTCTCGCATTATCGCTGCTAATCCCTTTAATTGTAAATGTGCACAAAAGCCAACATGTCATCCATCCTACATGGTACACTACACAAGAAAGGGCAACAATCCAGCTTACAGGGTGACCCAATAACAACTTTACCCAAAATAAGTGATATTTTACCACTTTCTGTAATTTGATATCTGTGGATTTTTTTTTTATCATAAAGAATGGGTAATAGAGCATCTTACTTGATTTTTTTTGGTTCATTTTGGTTGGTGGTTCTCAAGATATGGTCCACTGAATATTAAGTCGGCTAAACAGACTTGTCCACGGAGCATTATTTTTCTTAGGCATGGAAATCCCCAATGCATAAATCGAGCAGATCGTGTCCTACCCCCTCTGCCCATAGGCGAAGAGCAGCATCAACAATTTAGTCGATTTAATAGTCCCACCCTACATACACCTACATCATACATTAATGGAAAGCTTATTATGTCTACTTTCAGATTAGGCATGATGTGAAATTGCCAATGTGGGCC
>JAMKCH010013270.1:0-59176 GCA_023653785.1 Ophioderma brevispina | reverse complement strand
AACACGAATCATAGGCTGTGAGGTGGAGTTGACCTTGCAAGAGTACAACCTAGACATCAGACAAATTCAAAAAGGCCAAAGATAATGTGATGGCTGATGCCTTATCCAGAATTGTGTAGTTAGTCAGAAACAAGTAAAGCTTTTAAAAGGGGAATGTTAAATTGTAAATAAGATAAGTTATGTATGTGAAATTTCAAGCTATAAGAGCCTTTTAAATAGTTACGAAAGTTGCTTGTCAATAAAACTTTCTTGTAAGGGCGAGGGTGTTACAGGCCCACAAGAATTAGCAATGATTAATTAATTAACAAAACATTAAAAAAAGCAAAAAACTAAAAAATTAACAAATACAAATATTTAAATTAATCTAGTAACATAATATAAAAATATACCTGGTTTGTGTTGCTGTGCATATCTGGGTGTGTGTGTGGTAGAATCAAAAAGAAATGGTTTTTTGAATTTTTTAGAAGCTCTAGAAAAATACTTTAACTGAGTAGAAGCTGCTGGAAAAGTATCACTGAACCATAGGCGGCGCCCTTATGAATGTACCAGGCAGGGAGAAAAGTGCTGATATCCATAACAGACAATGGGAACAGTGGAGAGAGACGTTTCCAGGAGGCTCAGGAATCATGATGTATTCTACTAAATTAGTACATGACTCATATGAGACTGTGCTGGATCCTTCTAGAATGTTTGAGAGGCTATATAAAGAAATGAGGGAAAGTGCAGGCAGAGATCCATCACATCATATACTTAAGTTAGGACATCCAGTTGCTCCATGTTGATAGTGACAGTGACAGTAAACACCGTCTTCCATATAGTGGAATTGTCATAGTTGTTCTCAGCTCCAATAGTCAGTCGTCCGACTGTGTAGCCATCTTCGGTTTTACATTTCGTGGCCTCTGAATTTATCCAAGGATATAATAAACAAGCTGCAGCAACATTTGGAACTTATATTGTCGACCGCCGGTTAGGGAGTCATTAAGAGCTGTTTTCTTCAGTAAGGGGGGGACAAGTCGTACGTGGACACGTCTCGCTATTGGAAATTGAAGTTTTGCGCTGGAATATTCGCCATGGAGTCTTTGCAAGTTCTGCATCTTAATAGTAATCTTGCCGCAGCCCGTCGCGGCACACCCAGGTGGTAGTAAATTAGTGGTCATAATTAACAACTTTATTATAGATATCTTGAGTATTGATATACCTAATCGATGTTATAATGGATTGATTTAAACACACAATTAAACTAAATACTTTGTTTAAATTTGTAATCAAGTTTACAGTTATGGTCTAGATCAAGGAGTTTGAATCTGTAGTTAGAGGTTGGATTTTGGCCTTGTCAAGGTGACCGTAAAACCGTTCCTTTATAAGTCGAAAGTATGGTCACAAATAGATTCATGAAAATGTGTATGATGTGTGAGAGTTATGCATCATTCTGCCTTATGTTGACCTCATTGAGCCTTTTGTGACCTCTAGGTGACATGAATGACCTGTCGCCGTGTGGTCCAATCCAATGTTTTCAAAAGTTAAAGTTCCTCTACTTCTGCCAAATTGATGCGTTATAAACAAAATGCACACTGTTTACACTATGCTTAAATAACATTACAATGCTGTGATAAATATGGCCAACTTTGAGGACAAAATTGAAAAAACGGGAAACTTCGGACACTGTTCAAGGTTTGGTGTCATGTTAGATATGGCATTTTTCTTCCCAATTCAACGTTAGATTTGTCTCCAAACTAATACAGCGTTAGATATTAGTTAGGTGGACTGTGGTATGATATGGAAGTCCCGTGGGATTTCAATGATTAAATTATCACACCTATTTAGACAACCGTAAGTAGGTCCAGCGAACAAGAAAAATTTGGAGGAGAATTCCCAGGGGGTGGCAGATGGCGGCCATCTTGATTTTCCAAATGGCTTGCTTCATTTTGGTATTTTTCAAATCATAACTCGAGTTGTGGATGTGCTAGGAAGCTAGTTTTGTGCCCAAAAACTCGTATTAAACACCACAAGTCTGGGAAAGGATAAAGCTTCGAGTAAAGATGACACATTAAGACTGGCAGCATTTTGTTGTCAAAATGGCTGCCACTTACATGTTTATTGTAAACATATTCAGCATATTCAGTGATGAGTTTCTTACAAATTGAATTTGGGTGGCACAGTCTTGATTTAACTAGTCAGTTTATATAAAGATGTTTTGTATTTGTTGGAGATTAAATAGTAATTCTTCAATCTATCTATATGTATTTCAAAATAGCTGCCATTATGACTGTAAGTTATGTAGATCAACCCATCGTGTCACCCTCTAGTATTTTTCCGAAGGTATGGCATTGAATGAGGGGTGGTAGTGGATGAAAAGTCAAAATTCAAGGCGAAATATATTGGAGCATGTTGTCGGATAGCAGAGAAAAATCAATTTGAGCGTTATGAATCATAGGTTCAACGTGAACAAAAACATTAATAGCAACATGAACATCAATACATTCTAACTAATCGTATTTGGTCAATGGTATTCAATGTACTAGGCGAGTTGAAGTTATGACTTTTGAGCGCCCGCGCTTTGGATAGGAAGGAACACAAAAGTCTAAGCTTTGCACACTCTATTAATGGTGAAAGACCAGATTATCTCAGTTCGTTCATGAAACAGGTGAATAGGTAAATATTCTGCCTTCCTCTTCCTAATAATCGACGGCGGCCCCGCACGTCCAAAACTTTTCCTCCGGTACATGCTGGGTTGAATTCTACTATAATATAAGTTTTCTAGGGGCATTTATCTAGACCTGATACTATGGTGCATTATGGCTTCCACAAGTTGGTGTATCAACACGGTCAGGCGGGTATTTTACTTGTGTAGAAGTTTTTATAGTCCGGCCGGACTAATAGTCCACCTAAAACAGTAAAGAATAGGGCACTTGATTCGGTTGACTCCTCTTCACGCAGAGTCATTGTGTCGTATGGAGCCCGGATTATATATCTTTTACATCGTTGTAAAGTCCAGGATAAAGGGTGCTTCACTGTGTAGGTTGGAGTATGCGTACAGCAGGACTATACCTCCTGCCACACGTTACACGCTAGTGCGTTTAAATTAACGCTAGAGATTTAATGGCTTTTCGGGCACTGAATCGCCGTGACGTGCACTGATTCGAGAAGATAATTGCACTTATTAGTTTCTTGTTCATATCGTACATGGCAGTGGAAAGGGCCGAGTGGAGTGAATTCTACTTAAAACATTAATAAACAGTCGCTTTCAATCAACGCTCACAATTTAATGTTGGGCACAGAATCGCAGTGACGTCACTGACTCGAGAAAGATAAATGCACATAGTATCTTGTTCGTGTTCGTATCGTAGCTTGTAGTGGAATAGGCCGAGTGGAGATGAATTGAAATTTTTTTGCACACTGAGCCCCAACGCCAGTTAAAACAATGTTTTACGGCCATTTTTAACAGTGAATGGTGCACTTGGTTAGAGTCCACACTTTCTTCATTCTTGCATTCATCAGACCAATCACTGTTTCAAAATATTTTACTCATGTTGAGTTAAAAATGTCACAGCTCTAAATGTTGCGAAAATCTTAGTCAAGTTGAGTAACCTTACTCATTGTTGACTAAATCGTAGTCATTGTTGGGTAAAAATATAATCTATTTGTGTAAGGTTGTACTCACTTTGACTAGATTTTTACTCCAACATTTAAAACACTACACAACTAAATCTCACAAAATACTAACAGCCACTGAATGAGAAAAATGCACTGCCAGAAAGTGCGATACGTCATAAACCAAGACTATAGGGGCCGAAAGCGATGGCCAGGCCAGCGACACGCCGAGCGTGCTATCCCGGGTCAATGGGACGGGCCCGAAGGCCATGGGTTCGAATCCACCCGAATTTGCGACTTTTCTGTTCCCCTCTTCCCTCATCCTTCAGTCCCTCCCGGGAGAGCGATAGAAAAACCGACGTGGGTTAGGGTAATAATTAATTAATTAAGAGCTTGACCTTTTTTACTCAACATTTTTTGGAGTGTGAAGCATCAATATTGGTAAAGAATAGTCCATTCTTCCACATTGCACAAATTATTGCAAATCAAAACTTGGCACACACACTTCACAAAATGAATTACAGGCATATGGAGAAAGGAGGAAAAGATGTCATACTGGATTGAATTTGCTATTCACAAATCCTACCGTCTAATTGGGCTGGAGAATCAGGATTTGGTACCAAAACATTGAGGGGTAGTGGGCTCGCATGATAGCTGGTAAAAGTGCAGCTCTAGTCGGAGGTCGACTACCCTCTGATGCTTGTTCTGCCTTGTAATCCACACAAGAGAAATTGAAAGTCTCACAGCAAACTAGAAGAACATCAAAAGCTCATTTTCCACAGTCTTAATGCTAAATAATGCCACATCGTAAAATTTATCATCAAACACAGGCGTCCTTTTTACGCCATTCTGCGCTACCCCAACCTCTGTATAGATACATGTCTTGTCGCAGGAGTATATAAGAAGACCCACGTGCCCCTATTTTACAATGCTCTGGATACTCAGAAGACCGCATTAGATGTATATCATGGGCAGATAAATGGGAGATTTGCTGGCAAGGAAAAGCTGGCGTTGGAGGGCTTCAAAAGAATTGCGCTCAAGATGATGACAAGGTATAGCCCTTTCACAGCTTGAAGTGGCAGAAACACCATCTGAAGCAATCCAGAAACACCATCTGAAGCAATCATTAGGCTGCCATCAAAAGCATTTGTTGTCAGTTGTATTTACCTGTACGGGAATTAACCAAATGTAACAGAATACAATGTATCTCTTTTGGATGCTGACGAGATCTATTCTTGACGTGAGGATTTTGTTTGCGTCGCGCAAGAACTAACAAAGGCAAGAAAACAGCAAATCGTATGGTTTGCCTCCTACCAGAGCAGCTCTTTTATTAGCTACCATGGGATACCACTACGGCGATAATAGGTACAATGACATTGTATCAAATCCAGAGTTACGGCGACCCAAGTACTGATGGGATTTCGTGGATGACAAATTCAGCCAGGAGCATTTTGCCTCCTGATCCAGATGCACTAATTCATTTGGTGAAGTGATTTGTGCCAAGTCTTGAGGTGCTCAAGCCATAAGTGCAAATGTATAATGGAATGAAACGTACACGAAACTTACTGATGTTCCATGGAGTTCTGTTGAATTCAAAGAACATGTGGACCTAACCAATGTCCTTATCATGGAGAGATGAGGATGACAAACAGTGTTTTAGAACCAATCACGGTAAACAAAGTATAAACACAATGGGATTGATGGTGAGCGTGCTGTTCATTAAATCCATATTTTCGGTTCATTCTCAATTAAACAACTCCAAAGTGCAACTTGTAAAGAAGATCGTTTACATATGCCTCATGTGCTGTTTTGCAGGCACATCTGCCTATCTGGGTCTGTTTGATAAAGGACTCGTGCAAAGTGAATTATGTAAGCTTGTTCTTGATAAATCATATTTGTGGGAATCATATCCAAGTGAACAAAACTACACGAACAGTGGTAAGATACAAATAGAGTACTCCATATCAAGCTCTAATACAAATTACAACATCATGGTCTATCTTTCAGTACTCATAAAAAATAGACTGCTCTACAGTTCTACCGCGGTGTGTATGGGTCGTTCTACGTACATTGTGACAGGATTTTTTGTTATCTTGTTTAGCCCTCATCTTACCAAGAGGGTGGCACCCCAGTGAACTTTCCTCCGGTGCGTTAAAATGCCACAAGCTTGGGGAAACGGAAAATGCTCCCAGGTAATGTTTTCTCATTCTTTCTGGTAATTTTAGAAAATTTTGGGTAAAGGTAAAGCCTCCACCAGGGTTAGGGTATGCCGTCAATGAGTGGAGGGGGTAAATTATGGTACACTTTTATGGTACAATATTCTGATTAGTATAGCTCTATAACTTTATGTTCATGTAAAACTAGTCAATTGCCAACCTTTAAAGCTGGAAACCGCATGAAAATCCAATATTCCTACCTTTTATAGTGCAAAATTTGATTTTTGCCTATTTTTGTGGAATATGACAATTTTGCTGACTCGGTATTGTTTATGACATCATTGTGATGTCATACTAGGTTTGTTCATACTTAAGCATGAGCATGGGGTGGCAACCACCCCTTGGTAAACCGTGTTACAAAAAAATCTTTGTAAGATAGGGGTAACAAAGTTTAATCTGATGTTTAGTACTGTTATATGTAGAATTTATATGCTCTCATCGCCATACCCAAACAGAGCTACTAGCATTCCGGTCTAGCGGAAATGCCCTAGGAATAACTTATATTGCAAGAAATTACACCAAAAATATGACTTTTATAATGTCATAATGGCTGTCATTTTGAAATGCAAATTACACAAGAATCACTTCTTACTCTTACCAAATCAGAAACATCTTTATGTACATCTTGATGTGCCACCATAATTAAATTTGTATGAAACTCACCACTGAAATTACTGCTCAAAATGTACAATAAACACGGTAATTGGCAGCCATTTTGAAAAACAAAATGGTTGCTAGTCAGTTAATGTTCATCTTCTTATTATCTACCATTGTCCTGTTTAACATGAAGTTTTGGCACCAAAACTAGCCTCCTAGCACATTCACAACTCGCGATATGATTTAAAAAATATACCAAAAAGGCAGCCATTTTGAAAACCAAAGTGGCCGCCATCTGCCACCCCTGGGAATTCTCCTTTAAACATTTTCTTGTTCTCTGGGACCTACTTAAAGGAGAACCCGTATAACAAATAATATTATACAATATACTCTATAAAATAATTATTGACTACATATGGAGTGGTTTCATCGAAAAAAAGAATTAAGTTAACCATAACAATGAATTAAAACCATCTAGTCTGACCATGTGCTATTTAAACATCGCGCTAGTGTATAACGTGTTATGCGATACGGCCGGCACGTTTGCGTCATACATGCTATAGGAAATACACATTATAACAGCATCACATGTGAAGGTGTATGACGCTACTGTGCCGTCCGTATCGCATAACACCTATACATATCCCATATACACTAGCACGAATTTCAAATAGCGCATGTTCAGACAAAATGTGTTTATTCATTTTTATGGTTAGTATGATTATGTTTTACGATGAAACCACTCGATATGTAGTCAATAATTATTTTACAGAGTATATTTTATAAAATTATTTGTTATACGGGTTCTCCTTTAAGGTATCTAAATAGGTGTGATGCTTTAATCATTGAAATCCCACGGGATTCCATAGTCCCCTTGACTACTAGGTATGAAGTGTTTCCAATCACTTTTATTAAATACATTTTTTTCACTAATGTTACTCTTTAAAATTAAGTTTGTTTTGACATTTGTCTTATCTTAATATGTTTCAGTTCCATGTATACTAAAGAAGTCTCAATCCAACTCCAGAGCCTCGCCAGCATTACCAGTCTTGCCTGCTGACATGAATAAGGAAACCATGCCTTCACCACTGGGTGTAAAAATAGCTACCAAACTCTCAGATTCACTTAAAACTGAAAATCACCAAACTAAAGGACTGGGTGTAAATGATATTAATGACAATGGAAAGAGCTGAAAATCACCAAACTAAAGGACTTGGTGTAAATAATATTAATGGTGATGGAAAGAGCTGTGCTCAAAAAAGTTAACAGTAACTTGCAGAATCAGTGTCTTTGTGTAAAACACCATCAACAAACTATACAGTGGTGCTTACAGTAATGAAATATTTTTTTGGCCCACACAACACAATGTGTTGTGCGGGCTTATATTATACCGCAGATGGGCGGATTCGCAGCAAAAACATTAATCCACTCTACAGACTAAACCGATTACTCAATGAACTTCTAAAGTGGCAAGTAATAGAATATGATGAGGTCATGTGCTCTATACTTTTTGGACAGGTTATGACTATTAATGAACTCATTTGTTTTTTTTTTTTTTTTTTTTACCATGCCTTCACCACTGGATGTAAAAATAGCTACCAAACTCTCAGATTCACTTAAAACTGAAAATCACCAAACTAAAGGACTGGGTGTAAATGATATTAATGACAATGGAAAGAGCTGAAAATCACCAAACTAAAGGACTTGGTGTAAATAATATTAATGGTGATGGAAAGAGCTGTGCTCAAAGCAGCTATAGGCCTATTCAAGCCTAGCCAGTAGCTGCATGTCTATTCCCAAGTAGCCACAAATCAGTTTAGGGAAGTGCAACATGTGTTTTTCTGACTGGCAAAGTTAACAGTAACTTGCAGAATCAGTGTCTTTGTGTAAAACACCATCAACAAACTATACAGTGGTGCTTACAGTAATGAAATATTTTTTTGGCCCACACAACACAATGTGTTGTGCGGGCTTATATTATACCACAGATGGGCGGATTCGCAGCAAAAATCATTAATCCACTCTACAGACTAAACCGATTACTCAATGAACTTCTAAAGTGGCAAGTAATAGAATATGATGAGGTCATGTGCTCTATACTTTTTGGACAGGTTATGACTATTAATGAACTCATTTGCATATTTTGAAGACAATAAAATAAAAAAAAATCAGCTACTGGTTTAACTGCTTTATGATGAAATTCAAAGGAACTGTTTTTTGCCATATCTTCTTAATTATTGTTCCAACATATACAAAAGTATATATATTTGAGATGGAAATGACCCAAGGAATCCAAATATGATATTTTTCCCCAAAATATGTATTTTTAGAGAAAATCATAAAAAATGGTGATACTCATTTTTTTGGTTCCCTATAAAAAAAATATAGACATGTTATAAAAATGTGCCTTGTTCGTTTTTGTATTCCAAAGTCATAGTTCTTGGGTCGGTATTTCCCCTTTTTTCAAATTCTGCACTATTTATCAAATTATTTCCCAAAAAAGGCCAAAATCTGCGTGTTTCAATTTGGAACAACGCCAAGATTGTTCAAAGGTTGACATAAATCACGATTTTTAACCAAAAATTAAAAACTAAAAAATACCGACCCTAGATTTTGATATGCTCTATACGATGCATTTCATTTCTTACCTGTTGCTGATATGAATTTTGAGTAACCGGGAACCAAAAATCACAAATTACCGCCGAAAGTGAACAGAGAAAATTGCCATTTTGTCCAAATATTGTCCTGTTTCGCTACAAAATATAGCCTTATTCCAAACACAAGCGTTTCATCACACTGCTTCTGCACCAGGTCAAATTACTTCATCTGGATACTTATGTTCAAAATTCAACAATTTATGAGGCTCAAATCGTGAAATTAAAATCCCTTTAAATTCTGTTTGCGAAAGCATCCGACGTGGGCAATATGATATGATAAAACCACAGTTGTGGGAGCCATGCACCGTGTAATTCTTGTTTTAAATTGATAAGGTTAAGTTGTAGAGCAGCTCATGCTCGAAACCCAAAGTGCCCATCTCTTGTCTTCAGCAGCTGAGCCAGACTCAACCAAGAGAAGATATCAGTAGCTTTCCACAATGCATTGCTTCCATTGGAAGTTTTTGTACAGGTAGTCTTGTGAATCGTTAGAGATGAAACCCTCTTAAAATGCAAGTTTGTGATCAGTACTGTTAATTTAGCCATGTTTCATCACTAACGATTCACATCAGTACCTGTACAAAAACCTCCATAGGAAGCAATGCATTGTGGGAAGCTACTGAAATCTTCTCTTGACTCAACCTATAATGTTGCAGTGGTGGGTTTGCCACTCCTCACAAACATTGAGTCTGCATTTCCTTCCCAGCAGAAGATGGTACCCATTTGAACTCTTGGGTCAAGAGTAGAGGTCTCATTTTCATGTAATTTGGCTTCTGGGTACCCAAAGTTTTTTCATTTTTTTGAGCTGGTACCCATGTACCTGAAAAAATTGATTCAAGTATTTAACATGAATTTACATATTAAGCTTTCCAGTCACAGTCATTTATATCAGTGGTTCTGGTATGCCTTCGGCATAATTACAAGCTGCTGCAGTATCTACAAAAAATATAATATGGCAGTACTCATAGTAACTGGGACGAGGGTGTAAGGATCGGGCCATGGACCTTTTTAATTCTAGAATGGGAGTTTGCATTGACCAAGGAGATAGCCAAGATTGGCTGATATTGTTAAAGCAATAACAGCACATTTTTTTTTTAAGAGCGCCCCAATTTTCAAAATTGATATTTTTACACAGTTATGTTGGTAATTGTCTTGGAAACTACACCTGCGAGCGAGAATGCTCAGAAATGTGTATCTATCATAAAATAAGCAATTTTGTAATTAGAATTGGGATCCCAGATTATGTCCGTCTTTGATGAAATAGTGCTACCTCAAGAAAATGACCTCTAACTTGACTTGCCTGAACCAATAAAACAACTAATGGATGAGCGTAGACACGTACATGGCGCAATTTCCCGGTTATTTAATATTGGAAGGCCGTTTGAAGTAGCAGTTGAATTATTATCGGAGATCTCCAATATTAATTATTCTAATTACAAAATTCCATCGTTTGTGACACGCAGTCATTTTCGAGCTTAACCATTCACAGGTATAGTTATTAGCCAGTTAGTACCAATGCAACTTGTAAATCTCAAAATTTGGAAATATTGGGGGCGCTCTTCAAAAAAAGGTGCTATTATGCTTTAATTAAATCTGCACTGAGAATAATTTAACTTGAGATGTGTGATACTTTGATGTCAAGGAGGAATTCCAGGAAATTCTTCTGTACCGCCGAGAATAGGAATTCATGATGAAAGGAGCATTTCGTGATCTAACAGCCTCGTCCCACGACTTACCGGAACAATTTGAGATTTTATATCATCTGAACGTTGGACAAGTGCAGTATGCGTGCTTAAATCTACGTTTCGATCTACTCTCATAGAAAATAGTAAGTTTTGTATTTCTGACGGTAAACAGACAATTACAACACAGTAAATATGGGGCAGCGGATATGAATATTTGTGTATAGGTTGATTACTTTTAAATGGTGAGCCTTTAAATGGGGGACATACAGGGGATCTTCTTCTTCTTGCATATGAGGCAGGAGCAGATAAGTTAAAGTGTTGTAACATTGGAGCCAGCTCGCTGTTGATGGTTGGGGTTTGAGATATCTGTATACACAGGCGGACGAAAGGTAGGGCACTCATTGAGAATGTGATCCGCAGAGTCTGGATGGAGACCAACATTGGCAGGCTGGCGATGCCGCAGCCCCCATCGGGCATATGATATTGAAGCGAAGACGCCTGGAGAATCCGAGTTTAATGGGACCCATTCCTTGCGGGGGAGATTGCTGCCAGGTGGTAGGTAGTTCTGTTTAGGGGTAATAGAGGAGTTGATCTGGTTTGGAATGTCTAAGCCAGGCAGTATTCCATGGCTGTAAGATGCTGAATGGTGAACTGGAGAGTTTAGCAGCGTCTCGGCAGAAAGGGAAAGGTCGGCGGAGAGCGCGGTCTCTGTCTAACGGGTTGGTGTAAATTTTTTAATTCTTGGACAGTGTTAGCAGCAGGTGCTGTGCTGTTGTCCAGCAGGGCCTTATTCACTAGTTGTGCGAGTGGTGCTCCCTCCGAAGGCTGCAGGTGGTGCAATGCCTGAAAGCATGTTAGAAATTTCAGATGGAGTGGGGGCGGAGGCAGCCAGTAGGGTTCTTCCCAAGGTTTTTGAAATACAGTGTCCGCTTCTTTGTGTGAGAGCTGTTGCACATGCTGGGGCGCGGCATATTCAGCAGTGCTGTTAGACCAGAGCCAAGGCAGGGGTGAGTAGGGTCGTTGGGCTGGCACCCCATGAAGATCCGGCAAGTCGGCACAGGAGGTTTATTCCTCGAAGAACCTTGGGGCATACGGACTCGAGGTGCTGCCGGTAAGTAAGCTTGCCGGTCAAGCTTCACTCCCAAGTAGGTTGGTGTAGGATTGTATGGCAGAGGCGCTCAGTGAGGTGACTTGGAAGCTGCGATGCGCAGTGGCGAACCCCCCACGGGGGGGCAGGGGGCGAGGGAGCCCCCCAAACAAAACCCTTGCCCCCCTTCCGCCCCCCCCAAATGAACTGACCTTTGGTACAGTGTCGATGGAGAAGGACCAAAATTTGGCCCCTCAAAAAAAGTCTTGCCACCCTAAGCCCCCCCATTTGTAAAGGTCTGGTTACGCCACTGGCGATGAGGCCTCTTTGTGTTGAGGTGGAAGGCCAGTTAGCGGTGGGTCTTGGCTTGCTCGCTTTCAGTCTCCAGGTCTTGAGAGATATGCTGGCAAGTAGGGCATGTCGGTGTAAGTGTGCTTTCTATTCTGTCCAATTGCTGGCCGAGTGAGGAGGGCAAGATCGTCGGAGTAGCCATATTGTCTAGATTGTTTGAGGTATATCGCTGATATACCAAGTTAAACAGCATAGGGCGCCCCAATACAGATCCTTTTGTGGTACACCGTTCCTCAGACGAAGCAGACGATTACTCTGCCCATCACGAGTCTTGAGAATAAAGCTACGGTTGCAAGCATGTTACATATGAAGTGGAACAAGGGACGATCCGGCTGGGGGTCCGAGAAGCTTGAGTGTCAGGCCCTGGAGGCCAAACGGTGTCATATGATTGCAGTAGGTCCACCAAGATGACGACGCCTACGGCACTTTTCAAAGCTTTCCTCAATACCATTTGGTGGATTTTTATGAGTTTTACAATCTGATTGACAGTGCTCCGGCCACGGCGTAATCCTGCTTGTTCGAGCAGGCAGATGGGTTCGACGACGGGCTCAGGCCGGCCAGGATTATCCTCTCAAGGAGTTTGAAGGAGCACACAGTAGTGATAGTGGGGCGGTTAGTTCTTAGGGTTGTCGGCAGGCTTGTTTTGTTTGGGGGGGATTGATAAGTCGCTCTCTCCAGATCTTGGGTAAGGACTGGGTGGGAAGGCCAACATGGTAGCACTCCGGAACAATCTAGACATCGTGGGCCGCAGTGATTCAGGAACTCTGCTGGTATGGTATCATGGCCCCTGGGACTTTCCACTCTTTAGTTGGCTAATCGCAGAGGTAAGCTCATCTAGTGAGAAGGATGTTGAAAGTGATCTTTTCCAAGCCGGGGGCCTCGACGGAGTTTGGTGATCTCTTTTTTGACCAGAGTGAGTGTGATCCTTATCAAGTTACTTGAACGACCATTGGGAGGAGTTGTTCAGCAATGGAGTTGAAGGGGTCTGGTTGCTTGGGTCGAGGGAAACTAGCTGTACACCGGATTTGAGCCCAGTCCTTCTAGGGTAGCTCCAGCAGGGTTGGTTTTCCTGTAACCCCAGGTAATGTATGACTGTTACAGTTCGCCGAAGAATGCAAGGTGCCACATAGTTGGTAGAGAGTTTTTTTTGGCTTTTGAAGCCGATGGGTAGGTGGCTTGTAGACATTGGTGACATGAAACCTGCAAATTTTGGTAGTGGGCCCATTCCAGGGTGGGTCTGCAGGAGAGGTTGCCAATTGTTTCCATTGGGCTGGTTACTAGACAAAGGTGGCAATCCCGTGTGTGCAGCGATCTTGGTGTGTGTGTGCAGGTAAGTTGTAGCCGCAGATGTTCAGAATGGAACTTGTCGGTTTAGCGCGTTGTCTCTTGAGGCGAATCGCAGGACCTGTATGCGATATGGTGAGCGTGTTCGATGGTGTTAATCTTTGCCCTAGTGAGCTTCCCACATTTAGTTGGACAATGAGATGCCATCGGACTTGACATCTGGTGATGCCTGCCCTATAAGGGGCCGTGTGCCAGACTGGCAGCAGATAGTGTCCTCTGAGGCGGCATGATTAAAATTACGTGAGATAAAAAAGACAACAGTGAATTAAAAGAAATACAGTGAATTAAAAAAGACAACAGATTGTTAGCGTAGCCTCAGTGATTATCATTCGCCTGAAAAATATCAGTTACCGGGGGTCACCACGAGGAGCGGTTGCTAATACTTGAATTCCCAGCAGCTGGGAATGATGTAATGCTCTGATAGATTTAGATTATCTACTTTCTTCATTGGGATGATCTGCACTGTTTACCAGGCCATTATCAACAGTTTTTGTGGATATATTGTTATTGGAAGGACTAACCAATATGCTGGACAATTGTCTATGATTGTCTTTGGTGGACCCATAGACTTGTTGAATGTATCCAGACAAAAGAATTCTCAAGTAAACAAGGCCCTCATCCAGAAAACTGATCTTGGCTGACATGGACTCTAAAACACAATCAGGAAAAGAGGTCAAATGTTTAAGTGCACACTCGGATAGTGGTGATGAAACTGAGGAAACTAACAAGACTGGAGGATCAAGAACATCCAGCATGGTTTGCTGCATTCATGCAAGACCAAATGCAAATGAATATGATAATAGAGCTCCGAAAAGAAGAGAGGGAGCGAGACAAACAGAGCAAAAGGAAGAGAGAGAGCGAGAAGAGTGGCGGAAAGAGATGGAGCTGCAAAAGAAAGAGAGAGAGACTGAGAAGTACTGTGCCAGAAAGAAGGATGGAGATGCAAAGGAAGAGATAGTGCTAAAGGGAGAGGAGAAGGAAAACAGCAGCACAAGGAAGAGGAGAAAGAACAGTGGCGATAGGAAGAGATGGAGAAAAAAGATCAATGGAGAAGGGAAGAGAAGGAGAAAGAAGAATGAAGGAGATAAGAAATCGAATGTGGGAGCAAATGAGAAAAGAGAAGAAAAGGAAAGATGGATAGCCGTGAAGAATGGTAAGAAATGTCATGGAAAACAGAAAAGCGAAGACAAAAGGATGAAAGAAATGCTAAAGTTGAAAGATGTGCTTATTGCTAGGTTATGTGAGGGTGATGATATGGAGCACTTCCTTACCATGTTTGAATGTGTTGTTCAAACTTATGGTTGGAGTAGGGAGAATTGGGTTGTGAAGCTGACCATTTAATTGGCAAAGCACAAGCTGTCTATGCTGCAATGGCTGCTGTACCTGATTGCCAAAGGTTAAAGAAGCAATCTTGAAAAGGTACAATGTAACAGAGGAAACGTAAAGACAAGATTTAGGTCAATCAGAAAGAATGTAAAGTGAGAGTTAAAGGGAAATGTGTGTGAGGTTGAAAGATATGTTTACTAAGTGGTTCAAACCAGGTGATAGAGTAGCAGTGATTCGGCAGAAATAGTAATCATGGAGAAGTAGATAGACAATGCCTCCTGGGGACAAATTGGGGTTAGAGAACACAGACCTACCATAGGCGGGAAGGCTGCAGATTTTGCAGATGGTTATTTGATACAAGGAAGGGGATGCACACAGAGTGCCAAGAAATTTCCAGTAAGAAAAGAGCCAGATAGGCTTAGTCCAAGTAACCAGAGAAATGAAAGAATACTTGTAGATCAGAACGAAAGAATAATTCAAATCCTACAGCTGGTTTGAAGTCAAATTCACAGACTTGTTATTGTGATTTTTCTTTCATTTATAGTAACTTGGTTAACAAAAACCTTGTGAACTCATCACAAAAACTCTGATGACTGCTCAAAGATTTTATGTACTAGATGTGTGCGTGGTGATGTGCATACATATCAGACGACAATTGTAAACATGAGGGGTAGGAGCTGAAGATTAGAGGTATGGTAGGAGTTAGTGGCACTTTTTCTTGGTAGGGATTTTCGAAATTTTGTAAAGTTGTTGGGGAGAGGTGCTTGGACTAACTAGATTCAAAATTGCTCAGTTGTGACCACTGATCTTTATACAATAGATTGGTAACCTGGGCTCTGTACTTGAAGCCACTGATGGCCATATTGGGAATCCCAAGCAGGTGGTTAAGAGCCGGTCATTTGCACACAAATGTGTTCCCATTGAAATGGGCTATAATAAGTGACATAAGAGTACAGAATCGAACCAATTCAGTGAGCTTAATGCATGTATTTGAAGTTTCGTGAGAATGGGATGGCATGTCCCTAAAACAGGCACCCGAGATACAATTTCTGTTAAACAGGTGTCTCTGGAATGCTATTGTGTTGGGTATACCAAGATGTCTGCCGGTTGGTTAGCTCATCCAATATACAGTTGTGCAGCCAATCCATTGTATAGTGATCAGTGGTTCTGGCCAGGGCTCAGGCTATCTGGGAAAGGAAGGAATTAAAGAAAGCTGAAAGTATGGCACAAAGTGAGTATGGTGTAGTTTCAAGGCCACTAGGAGACAGTTCAGACTTCATGAAAGAATTTGGGCATTTGGAAGCTGGAAATTTCATGGAAAACCCTTATAAAGAAAAAGTCAGAAAAACTAATGCAGAAAAGAGATATTGAAGTTTGGGGGGTTGAGGAAGTACAGATTGTCTGTACAAAAAGAGTACTGATAGGCAGGTTTACTCAAGAGGTCATAGAGAACCAATACGGCAGTTATGTATAGATTTATTAATCTTTCCTTGGAGATGGCCAGCGCACGATAGTGTTGAAAAAAAAAACGTGCGCTTGGCCGGATTCGAACCGGCGACCTTCGTATTACATGCACGACGCTCTTACCAACTAAGCTATCAAGGCAGGGTTGGTAGAGGAGCGATAGATATCATCTATAGGTGTTAGGTTCGCAAGGTGTCCTTCGCTTTCCTAGCGGATAGCATCTGAACTGTATATTTACATGTACGATTTATATTTGTTTTGAAGTGCACATGGGTTTTTTTCAACACTATCGTGCGCTGGCCATATCCAGGGAAAGATTAATAAATGTACATCATTGTCTACCTGGAGAACTAAGTAGTTAAATTTCAATAGGGCAGTTAGTTGTTCCATAACCACCGGCGTATGCAGACATGGCTTTTTGAGGGAGACCCCCGGGGAGAGGGGTGGAAGGACCTCCAATAGCCAAAAATAGGCTGATTATGCATGTTTTGGCATGAACTCCTGGGGACACGCACCCCAAAAGCACCCCCAAGATACGCCACTGATGATAAGTGTTGGAGTACTGTGATGAGACGGTCTCATGATATTCCACTAGCAGGTCATTTGGGTAGGAAGAAAATCCTGAAGATTCTTTGGCCTAGTAATAGGATCTAGAAAGATATGAATGTGTATTGTAAAACTTGTGTGAATGCGAAAAAAGGGTTCAAGTAGAGCAGCCAATACTAATTTCAGAGCCCTTATGATGGCCTTACCAACTAGTAAGGCCAGGTGAGACCTTTTCAAAGAATTTCCATGTGCATTGTGGGTCCATTAGAAATAAGTCGGGGGAACAAATATGTGCTGGTCATATGTGAATATGCAACAATTAAGATACCCTGAAGCAATTCCCTTGAGGTCAATTGAAGCTAAAAAGATAGCTATGAGTTGATCAAGTTATTCTCTTTGGTAGGAATTCCTAGAGAATCTTTAAGGTTTTTATTACCTTTACTTTGGTTTAGTAGAGAAAGGGCAAAAATATACATCAATGGACCACCAAACCACTATTCAGCAAAATAAAATCACTTGTACATGACATACAGTGAATCAGTATCAAAATACAGACTTAGAATACTAAATAAGTGTATATAGGACCTTAATTGTACAGGTTTCTAATATTTGATGAAAAGCATGCTCTAAACTACGAAACAAAATGGAGGACAAAAGACGAGGACAAACAAGAACTCACACTCATCCAAACAAGGTCTTAGTCTTGTAATTGAGTAAGGGTTCAACTGTAAAAACTAAGACCCTGTTTTGGCACCAAATCAATATTTCTTGGAATTTGAGACAGGGTCTTAGTTTTGTACTTAGGCCAGTGTAAAAGGAGATACGGTCCGACAGGAACCATAATCCGGGCTCCATAGACGACAACGGAATATCGATTGCCCTATTGTTCACCATTGTTTTCGGACTGTGAGACCGGAGGACTATTATCTCCTGACACACCGGTCCTTACTCAACTACAAAACTAAGACCCTAACTTTTTGGCGCCAAAGTGTTTATTAGTGGAATTTGAGAGAGGTTCTTACTCAACTACAAAACTAAGACCCTAACTCTTTTGGTGCCAAATCAACATTTCTTGGAATTTGAGACAGGGTCTTAGTTTTGTAGTTGGGCCCTATCAACTACAAAACTAAGACCTGAACTTTTTGGTGCCAAAATGTATATAAGTGGAATTTGAGACAGGGTCTTAGTTTTTTTAGTTGGACACTTGCCCTACACTACAAAACTAAGACCCTCACTGCTTTGGTGCCAAAATTTATTTATGGAATTTGAGACATGCAGGGTCTTAGTTTTTTTAGTTAGACCCTTACTCAACTACAAAACTTAGACCCTATCTGTTTTAGCGCCAAAATGTATATTAGTGGAATTTGATACGGGTCGTAGTTTTGCAAGTTTTGAGGAGACGATTATGGTGACTATGGCTCTGCTCTTGCATACACGGTGTAGGGCTTAGGTAAGTTCAAAGAACATACTCTTTTCAAAATCTCGCAACTTAATTAGAACCTTTTGGTCCCTTATATGTAGCACCTAAGGTTCTATATAGAAGCTTCAAAATTTAAATAGGCTAATAGGAGGCTAGGAAACTTTGTCTTGGGCATGCTCGTGTATTTTGAAGAAGTGCAGTTTTAACCTGTTTTCTTAAATAATTTGATCTCTAATAAAACGCTTTCCTTTTGCTCTGCAAAAAACCTTTGAAGGCATTTGAAGGGTCCTTGATTAGGGATTCTTTTATACGATTCTTTACATAAGGTTCTACAAAGAACAACTTCCTTGGCTACAGAAACGAACCCTTTTGATTTTACAAAGAACCCCATGAAGACCCTTTGGGTTGTTAGGTTGTTTATAGAACCAAAAAGTTCTTCAAACAACAATAATTGTTTGTAGAACCTTAATAATAATAATGTGTATTTTTAACGCGCGACATATCAACGTAAACGTGCTCAAGGCGCTGTGCGGCAGCCATGAAAGGTGCTCAGCACATCAGAGAAACCATAATACCAGAACAGATTTATGCCAAGAAGCTCGATTTTAGAAGCAGGAGGAAACCGGAGCACCCGCAGAAAACCTGCAGGAACGAGTATGGATCGAGAAACCAAATTCACATAAAGCCACCGAGAATGAGCCCCTGCGGGGGATCGAACTTGAGACCTCATTGGTGAAAGGCGAGGGAAGATACACTGCACCAACCCGTTCCCCCTTAAAGCTTTAAAGTCCATACTAACTCCCAAAGGTGTTGTAGTGGGGGATAAACGATGATGTTTGGCCAAGGTCCATGCTCCCGCTCTAACAGTGTTGGTCGGGCCTTTTTTAGTTCATCCCAACAATAGACTTTCCACGGGTGTGGTTGCTATCTACGGAAGATAGCTACTATTATAGGCATGGTATCAACACTTTTAAAAGAAACCAGTTTTTCAGTCGATAAAATTATGTTTCCTGCCTGTTTTGGTTTAGTTTATTTTTTTTCAAATTCATTTGACTTTTTCTTTTGGAATTGTATTTAGATTTTCCCCATTGATCGATATTCATTTCAGCCTATCAATAGATAGGCTTTTCCCATCAAGTAGAAGATTTTCTGTCAGGGGCAGCCACTAAAATCGAAACTAGTCTTGTGTATCTTGTTCAATTCTTGTGAAAATCACAGTTATGCAAGTATTGAAATTGCTGGTGCTTTCTATGTTACAAATTTTTGAAATTTTGAGTTCAAATTAGTTTTTTTGGGTACTTTTTGTATTTTTGCCCTGATTTCCAAGGTGGCAATTAGTAGGCATTTTTTGCATGCAGCATGACTTGTCCTAGCTGTTATATTTTAATAATGCTGGCCTTGATGCATTTGCGGTCTAATGTTTGACCTTAGTTGTGTTTGTCAGTGTGCTGGCATGTTTATTTACACTATAGCTAGGGGTCACAGACTTAAGCAAGGACACATCCCATGTCTGTTTGGAGTAGAGGTAAAAGTAGAGTTGACAGCCAAAATCGATTTTACAGAAACTCCTGTGCAAAAGTCCCCCACTTCCTTCCACACCATTACACAGCAATCCCTGTACATCCCACTCCCCCACATACAACCCACAGAACCCCCTGTACACCCCTCAATTCTCCCCCAACCCTTTGGGGTTGGACAGCAATTGCCCTACATTTCCCCCACTGACCCAACCCCGGAGGGGTTGGCCACACAAATTCATGTGAGAGCAAAATTTTTGCAAATAAAGTTTGCCATATACAGAAAATCAGTATAAAAACTTATAAAGTTTGCCATATACAGAAAATCAAAATGGCATCAAATATTCCGTCAGATGAGAAATTCGAATCTCGCTTGCAAAAGCAAAAGCAGGTTCAAAATTTCGATGTGCTCGAAGAAGGAAAAATTTACGCCCTCACTAAATTCAAGTTCACCGAAACCAAATTCGGTGAGGGCTGCATCGTAAATTTGGTGGGCGAAGACCCTCACAATAAGTTCAAGGTTTTCGCCCCGGGCCTCCTCACCGAGCGTCTTCACACCGTGAAGAAATCAGATTTGCCCGTGTTCATCAGATCAAATGGCACGAAAAAATGCAAGGGCTCAAAAACTAAATTTTACTACGATTTTGATTTGGTTTTGAATGAGTCCGAGCCAGATTCTGAGTCTGAGTCTGATGAGTCTGAGCTCCGAGAGTGAGTAAATCCCTGGTTAAACCAGGGATATTTTTTTTGGCCCACCCCAGAGGGGTTGGTGCCAGACGGAATATTTTTTTTTTAAATTTCTGCCAAAAAAAAAAATTTTTGGCCTATATAGAAAATCAAGATGTAGCACAACATCCGATTTTTCGTAATTATGGAGCGAAAGAGGGTGGATCAGTTATGAATTTGAAAACAAAGAGAATTTTGAAACCTGACCTCCAAAATAGTGGATATTTTCTAGTATATCTTTTTTTGAATGGTATACGGAAGCATTTTTCTGTTCATCGTTTTGTTCACGAGTGCTTCAAAGGTGAAATTCCATCAGAGCTTGAAATCGATCATATAGACAATGATAAGACAAACAATCGTATTGATAATCTTCAATTGTTAACCTCATCAGATAACAATCGAAAAGCATCTATCGGAAAGCGCCTCAGATCACCAATTTCAATTATTTCGATTTGCATCGAAAATGGTGAAAGAGAAACCTTTTATAGCATGAATGCTGCCGCAGCTGAATTAGGTGTCTATGTTAGTACTATTTCCGCAATCGTGAGAAAAGAAAAATATCGTAAAACCACACAATCAAAAACAACTGGTTTGCGGTACAGATTTGAAAAAGCATAAAAAATTCTATCAAAAATTAATTTGATAGAATTTTTTTTTGCAGCTCGTTATTTCAAATTTTTTGGTGGATTGACTGTTCCCTCCGGAACGATCAACAATTCTTGTCTAGTGAAGGCTCGTTTTGGAGCACCATCCGTTAGATAATACAAAATTGGATCCCCACTCTTCTTTACAACACCGTCGATCGTGTATGTTTCCAGAGACCAAATTGGGTCTGTTGCTCGCCTTCTTGAATCTCCCTCAGATTCTCCGGGTTCGTACAAGTACCTCAAGTTTACGTTGCTTGGAATTTGAATCTCATCCTTAATTTTTTGAGGAGCTGAATTCTTGGCTTCAATTTTCTTTTTTTTGGATTGCCTCGCTGGGTTTCATCCCAATCAGACGAGTTTTTTCGTCATTCAAAGCTGCAATCACGTCTGGCAGTCTCAAAACCCATTCTCTGGATCTAACATTCTTTTCACCTCTGGCTTCCAACAAAATTTCTTTTGCGTACTGATATCCAAACAATCCTTCCGCCAGTGTCCTATTGAATCTTTCGACAATAGCTTGAGCTCGATGTTGTCCAACACCACCTCTATGAATTTCTACACTATGTTTTTTCATCAATTTTGAGACTTCACCCATGAATTCTCGACCTGGATCAACTTGAAGCAAATTTGGCCACGTCAGTCCTTTTCTAGCGTTAATTTTCTCGAAAGCTTTTGCAACTTTATCGGAACTTTTTGTGCTCAGAGGCTCAGCTTCTTTGAACCTGCTAGCCACGTCAACCACCGTCAGAGCATATTTATAGATGTTGCGTCCCTTCCCAGGTCGATCATGAGGGAGAAATAATAAATCTGCCTGATGAACTTCATTGGGAATACTCACATCAATTTTTGCTCGAGGAATGTACTTCGGAGCTGGCAGATAAATCTGCCACAAAGCTTGCTTCTTCAAAAAATTTCTAGCTTTATCTTTACTCACCTTGGCTTCCTTCGCGAGATTGTCAATAGCGGAGATTCCTTTCCAGAAACCCCGTGGTGAGTAGTAAATCTCGGCGAGTTTACTGTCCATTTATTTTTACAAATAAAACTGAGAATGATCTTGTCATTCTGGATTTATGCCGCGTATCTTCTCGATTCACCCGAGAGAAGGATAAGGATGGAAGCTAAGAGAATGACCGAAGCTCTGGAACTGTACAATAAAGCGAAGCAAAACAAATTAATTCACGATTAAAAATTTGTGAATGGATTTTTTTTTAAAGTGACATATAATAAAAAAAATGGAGGCATTCAAAATTTATCACAACGTTGAAAAAGAAATCACTATCAAGTCCAAAGTTGAAAATGATCATTTGTTTGTTTTCTACAAGGACCAGTGGATTAGACTTTCTCATAAAAAGAATCCAAACAAATTTTGCTGTCCAAAATATATTCAAATGAAAGGTGGAGCTGAGCTTTCTAGACAACTTGGAGTTCCGATTTTACCAAGTCAAAAGTATAGCAAAGAGTTATATGAGAGGACTAAAGAGTCTCGAAAAAAAGCTTGCCGAAAGTACTATTTTAAGAAAAACTCTCAAAAATAATTTTTGAGACTTTTTTTTGGGGCTTAAGAAAAATAAAAAATAAAATTAAATTTTTCATCATAATAATAAAATAGTTATGCCACGTCGAAGAATCCATGTACCAGGTCGTATACCAGGTCGAAGAAGAAGAAGAGCAGTGATGCTCAATACGCTCTCGACCAAAGACCTAAAAAAGTATGCCAAGGAGCATGGATATCGTGGTTACTCACGCATGAAGAAAGTTGAACTTCTAGAATTTCTCAGACGTCCAGCTTCAACGATACACGAAGAAAGAAGGCGGATCCGAGAGCAACTTACAGCTGAAAGGATAGCCAGAGAGGATCTCACCGTGAGAGAGATGAAATTGATAGCAAAAAATGGAGGTCTTCGAGGATACTCAAAGATGAAAAAAGTTGAGCTAAAAAAGTATTTGAGGGAAAATTTTCTTATAACTCTTGATCCACTTGATGAACTCGCTTTTTTCAATGTCGAGGAAGCCACACCAAACCAACGACCTAACCTTAGAGTCAGAAGGTCAGACCAGGCCCTAAGAGGATTCGAACAACATTTCGAAATTGAAGGAAGATCTAGAATAGATCCCAGAACCTACATGAACGAGACAAAAAGAGTTGCAATTGGAATTCTTCGTGATCATCGTCAAACTACCCTTCAATGCGTTTTGACATGTAAAATGAAACGCGTCAACCCACAAGGGGAGGAGGAATTTGTAGAAAAATATTTCAGATCCCCGAGAGAAAAACCAATCTTCCAGCCACAGATTTAAACATGCTCTACGATGAAATTATTTCCGAAATTATTGAACAAGTTTCAAGATTCACTGAAAAGTCCTAAAATTTGGAATCAACCTATCAGAATTCAGACCACTAGGTGGCTCGGCTCACATTTCGCTTCCTAATTTTTTAGCAGACAAAAAGGCCTTGATTAACATGAAAAATGAAGACGACCAATGCATGAACTAGTTGGGATCGATAACCAAATTCACATAAGCCAACCGAGAAATGAGCCCCTTCGGTGATCGCACTTAGACCTCATGGTGACAAGCGAGGGTAAGATACACTGCACCAAAACCCTTCCCGCCTTTAAAAAGAGCTTTAAATTCCATACTAACTCCCAAGTGTTGTAGTGGGGGATAAACGATGACGTTTGGCCAAGGTCCATGCTCCCGCTCTAAACATTGATTGTTCGGCCTTTTTTAAGTTCATCCCAACGAAAGACCCAACCCCCCCTTTTTTCCACGGGTGTGGTTGCTATCTATGCTACGGAAGATAGCACTATTATCGGCGATGGTACAACACTTATTAAAATAAACCAGTTTTTCAGTCGAATATAATTAATGTTTCCTGCCTGTTTTGGTTTAGTTTATTTTTTTTTTCAAATATCATTTGACTTTTTCTTTTGGAATTGTATTTAGATTTTCCCCATTGATCGATATTCATTTCAAGCCTATCAATAGATAGGCTTTTTCCCATCAAGTATAAGATTTTCTGTCATGGGCAGCCACTACAATCGAAACTAGTCTTGTGTTCTTGCAAATCTTGGAAAATCACTAGTTATGCAAGTATTGAATTTGCTGGTGCTTTCTATGTTACAATTTTTGAAATTTTGAGTCAAATTGGTTTTTTGGGTACTTTTTTTGTATTTTGCCCTGATTTCCAGGTGACAATTAGTGGCATTTTCATTTGCCAGCTGCAGCATGACTATGTCCTAGCTGTTATTTTAATAATGCCTGGCCTCGATGCATTTGCGGTCTAATGTTTGACCTTAGTGTGTTTGTCGTGTGCTGTCATGTTTATTTACACTATAGCTAGGGGTCCACAGCCTTAAGCAAGGACACTATTCCCATGTCTGTTTGGTGGAGTAGATAACAGTAGAGTTGACAGCCAAAATCGATTTAAGAACTTCCCTGGCAAACGTCCCCCCACTTCCTTCCACACCATTACACAGCAATCCCTGTAACATCCACCCCCCACCATACAACCCACAGAACCCCCCTGTACACCCCCCTCAATTCTCCCCCAACCCTTTGGGGTTGACAGCAATGCCCTACCATTTCCCCCACCTCCCCCACTGACCCAACCCCCCCGGAGGGGTTGGCCACACACATTCATGTGAAGCAAAATTTTTGCCCAAAAAAATTTGGACTTATAAAGTTTGCCTATACAGAAACTCAAAATGGCATCAATATTGCCGTCCGAGAGGGAGAAATTCGAATCTCGCTTGCAAAAGCACAAAACAGCAGGTTCAAAAATTTCGGATGTGCTCGAAGAAGGAAAAATTCGCCCTCACTAATTCAAGTTCACCGAAACCAAATTCGTGAGGCTGGCGCAAATCAGTCAATTTGGTGGGAAGACCCTCACATAAGTTCAAGGTTTCGCCCCGTCCTCCTCACTCGAGCGTCTTCCCACCGGGAGAATCAAAATTTGCCCGTGTTCATCAATAAATGTCAGAAAAAATGCAATGGCTCAAAAACTAAATTTTACTTACGCATTTTGAATTTGGATTTTGAATGAGTCCGAGCCAATTCTCTGAGTCTGAGTCTGATGAGTCTGAGCTCCGAGAGTGAGTAAATCGCCTGGTTAAACCAGGGATATTTTTTTTTGGCCACCCCAAGGGGGTTGGTGCCAGCGGAATAATTTTTTTTCTGCCCGCTTGAAAAAAAAACACATATAATAAAAATGTCAGTTGAAAATTTGGAGCTTCGCAAAACTATGATACTGCTGAACCGGTGAGTAAATTTTATAAACCTCACCGATGCCTTTCAATCAATGAGGATTTGTTCATCAATTGTTTGCCGAACACGGAAAAATTTGATAGAAATTAGTGAGGATTGTACGATAGAATTTGAAAAATTCGAACAACTTGAAGAGGTTTGTATGTCATAGTCGGATGGGGCGAAGATCAGTTCAGAATTTCTATTGCAATTGATGTTGGTCAACAAGTAGAAACCTTGTAAAAGTGGCAATTGGATATACAAATATTTATGCGATAACAATGGTATGCAAGAGAATAGGATTCGATTTTTTTTCTGAATGTTCGATTCTGGACTGCGATGAGCGTGTAGAGTTAAAAAAAATATCCCAGTTTTGGGATAATTTTTTTTTTCTTTCGTCGGGTCCTTGGCATGAAAAATAACTTCTCTTCTTATCTCATTTGTTTCGACACACTTGTAAACCATCATAAAATGTTAGAATTTGATTTTTTCCATGTTTAATAAAGGGGTCATTGCACTTTATTTTTTTTTTGTTCTTTCATATTGTAGATTGTAAATTTGAACTCTAATTTTTTTTGACTGGTTTCACTTACTGGGACCTTCCTTCGCGAGAATGTCCTCCAAGGCTTTCTTTTTTTCCCTTCTGAATTCCAGCTTGCTCACACTCAGACCAATCTCTCTTTCCTCCCTCTCGGCTGTCAATTCAATCAGATCAGCCCTGTCATTTGCTTGATTACAGCCTTGTGGCTTCTGTATTTTCTAACATCCCTAGAATGTGATGGAATTCTTCGTACTAACGTTCCATCCTGCGCGCATTGGACCTAGATCCTTTTAACGTATTCATACTAGATTCCGGTTCTTTTGATACTCTCATGTTTTTCTAGTACCTTCTTCATCTCGCCTTCCGAGAGCCAACGCTGTGCTTGCATTACCAATCCTCCAACCAATTGCAATTCCTCCAATAGGAATTGATACAGCAGCTCCTAGTTCACACTTGCCCAAAGTTCCAACTGCGCCAGTTCCTGTACCGACTGCAACTAGCCTAGAGACTTGAGCGAGATTGTACAACACATGCCATGCGGTTTTTGTATTTTCTTCTTATTCTTATTCTCTGTGCATTCTACTTTCACGTCCAAAAATTCTCTGATTTCGGAGCTTTGATTTGAGTCGAAACTGCTCTATGCTACGCTCGTTTCACACCATCCAATCAGGAAAATTATCGGTGCAGCTAGTTGCTTTCATCTTTTATTTATAGATAAGCACTTATCGTCCGTAAATCTTTCAACGTGAATAATCTAACGAGTGTTGGATGATTTCCGATTTGCAATATGCGTAAATCCAGGGGGGATGGGGGTGGGATATATCCCCCCAATATTTTGATGAGGGGGGATGGTCAATAACGAGTCACCCTAGGCCCCAATGTGAGCCTGTCATTGTTTTTTTTTCACCTAAACTAACCTCATATTTACCATAATAGTTTAAAAAATGTGCAATTTCCGCCGCTTCCCGCGCATTTTTGGTCGAATTACAGTTACATTTAACAATTTTAGCTTTTTAAATGCAAATTGTTAGCGCGCTTCGCGCGCACGTGTAGTAATGGATCTTTTCAGCCAAACCCTGTTCATTCATCACTTTTCACATCAACCCCATTCCCCCCAATGTCCAAAAAGACTTTACGCCACTGGCCGATTTGCTGAGATTCTGTCATAGAACTTATAAGGCCTAGTGTTTCGATTCCAATCATGATTCTGTTAAGATTGTTCACCCTAGTAAATTAGGCTTTTTCATGCATGTTTTCCTCTGAACACCATTCCACACACCCAGAAGCATACTTTGTTATTTGTTGTACTCGATCGCGATGTATTGAGCTTGTGGTATCCAGGAGATAGTTTTCGGTTTCAACATGCACATTACCCCTCATGATGTAAATTGTGTCATGTTAGGGAACCTCTTGCTTGCCAGTCGATCTGAATGTAGGAACGGTACCTTTGTGTTGGCGTTGATGCATGAATCCCATAGTGATTTGGTTATTCGGTATTGTATGTGAATCTCCAGGCTTTGCAGACATAATAGAATCAGGTTTGGGGTCATTCCGGATTAAAGCAGGTGGCAAGCGAGAAGATTTTTTTTGAGACACAAGATACTGTGTTATAATATTTAATTTTGATATTTTTTTCAGTTTTTTAATTTTTTGATTTTTGGGTATTTGGCTACAGAAATGTCATAAAAGAAGAGAAAATGGTGATTTTGACTTGTTTTAATTTTCCCTATAAACCAGAGGCTGAAGTTCGTATTTGCTCTATACGAAATTAGAAATTTCACAATTTTTGTACCAAGGGGAAACATTTCTTTTCTACATTTCTCAGCTTAAAATCATCCTTTTAGATGGGAATATTTTTTACTTGAAAGCCTTTACAATCAGCGGCAAAATCCGAATTTTCACACATTTTTTAGGGACACTGTCATTTGAAATCTCTCGTTGCACCTTAAATGCTAGTTGAAGCGTCGTGTTTTGGTCCATAGTTCCATCATCTAGAAGCCAACAATCCTCAGTGCATTGGTTATTATCCCCTATGTTTTATTGTTGGCTACATTTCCAATGGATTCGAAGATTATTTTAATCTGCACTTGAGTCCATTCTGACCAGATTCATGTTCTTTCTTCTCGCTCCAACTGTAAACGTAATGCTTTGGTTCCATCTTTCCTTCGTGGGGGAAGACTATATATCTCCCGAGATCGTAAGGTTTTACGTCGTGTTCATGTTGCACGAATCGCGTCCACGTAACCTTTGTTTACAAGTCCCATTTATGAGTGGAGGACCTGCTTTTTTCCACATTGTGAAGTCCCATCTCCAAATCCCCATCATTTCTTCTTTTCCCACCAGCTTTGTCCAACTTGATGCTATTTAGGCGAGATACGAAATTTTGAAACAATAGCTTGCCGTTGCAGCATCTGTTCTTCCAGTTCAGTCGGATAGCCATTTCCACCCTATTTTTTTGTTTCCCATATTGAATTCGACCGGGTCTGCGACCACACTTCCAGATTATAGATAGAACATTAGCCTTCAATATGCATATTGTGCTAGGTTGTACTCCCCCAACCCCGCTGGCTGAGTTTTCAAATTTGCTCAATAAACCGTAGATTGACATCTTTCTTTTATTTTATTTCTAAGCAAAAATATTATTGGAGGATATTTTTTTTAATTTTATTTCTAGTAACACTGTCGACAGGCATGTTGTGATTATCCTGTTTATGAGCGGCACGTTGTTCCACTGATTTTGAAATCCAAATCGATTTCCGCAATGTCTGGGGTTGAGTATATCCAACTTGGATTTTTCACTATCGATCGTGTAACACAACCCCAACTTTATCATACTCTCATAATCGGAAATGTATTTCAACAGCTGGCGTACCCTTGATTTTATCACGATCATTTCGCGAGATGTCAGTGTGCTTTTTGCTTCAGGTACAAAATTCCTCGTGGGGGTCAAATTCCCCAATCCTAATCGCCTGTGAGTTCCAGAGTCCACACCAAATCTTCCATCATCCAACCTAGTCAGATTCTGATAGGCTCTGGCACCAACTTGAAGATTTTCCCGGGATCGTCTTTCGATCAAAAACCGTTTCACGATTGACTATCGAGGGTAAGCTCTGTTTTGCGCTTAGTTAGTTTTTTTTGAGCTATACTTTGAAAAGTGTAAATTTCCAGCTGGAACAGTAGCTTCGGTGGAATGTTTTTCATGTCTGCTCCGTATCTTACGGTCATACGTGGTAAGGTTTGTACCAATCCTACCCAAACGTGTATCTCCTTCAGCGCTATTTTTTTTTCTTCTCCTTCCAGATTTTCATCGAGTTTTACGTTTTTGCCCTTGCTAGCCCAAGTTCCCATTCCTATTTTCTCTATGTAACATTGGGGTGGGGGTTGGAACAAAAACTATAACCTCTTCTTTGAATCTTACTCGCTTCATTTTTATTAGATTTTTTTTGTGGCTTGAACAGATTTTGGCAAGCAAAATCTGTTTAATAAGATGCTCATCTATCGTGTTGGTGGTGTGTGTGAACCGCTCATCCATATCCGTTGATAAAGCAGGAAATTCCACGTGAATGGAACGAAGGAGCTTTCGGAATCCGTTTCCAAACATATGGATGAATTACAAACTTCCCAAATTCCCACCGTGGACATTGATAAAATTTCAAAACATGGCTGTCCAACCCGAATCGCAGTTTTGGAGAACCCACTAACTTTTTTGTCGTTGGGGCAGCGACTACAGGTTTGCGGTATTTCGAGAAAGAGCTCAACCACGAGAACCCAATGATCAGGAGCGTCTTCCGCTTCAAAGCTTACTATCCAAATCAACGAATTTTGAGTGAGATGAAACATGTCCCTATTCCCACCTCCGAGCGGTCGGTCAATGCTCTAAATAATCATCATATGAAAGCCTTTGAGAGATATGCAAGCGCAATTCGGTATAACACCGAATGAACTTGTTCACAGAAATATTCGACGATCCTCTGAATGGTTTTGGATCCGCTAGATATTTTTCCAGCAAACCCCATAGGGTTTGGTCCTGATGACCAGCGATGGCTATATATTATGAAGGGCAATCTTCCAGTGGTGTCCATTCAATCCAGCGGAAAATTCGGTAGTGGACCAGGCCATACATACAAGGTAAGATACTTCGAACAGAAACTTCAACGAGATCCTGGTTACGGGGATGTGTCTCCGGATGGCACCATTTAGTTCCATTATAGGATCCTTCGTTTTGGCTTCATCCTACGGATCCCTAGGGCTGGTGTTGAAATGGATCAATGATTCAATCAGGACTTATGCGTCTGGATATCCTAAGGATCAAACACCCTCTCAATGCTAGGTCAAGCATCATAGGTAAAGTTAAAGCTTTCGATGCTCAAAAACAGTTTCTTGTTTAACTAGCCAATGTATAAGGCTGCCATTTTTTCCATCAGGCAGTCGATATTCCAAGCTCGATAGAGAGGTATCAGTCTTCCCTGCAGACGCTAGAAGGCAAACTTGATTTTGTCGTGGGTCAAGGTTTATACTTAATACCAAGCAACATGGACCTTCATGTGGGAACTTTTCAATTGAGGTACAACAACATTATCCAAATCGCGACTACGGAAAATGCCACTTGGTCCTTCAACGAAAAGGTAATGATGAAGTCCATGTTCATCAGAGTTTTCGAAGACGTTGCCGACAATACACCCAATTGAGATGCGGTCACTGACGCTGATCGCTATTGCGGCTGCAGATGAAGACTTCTCACTATGAGAAAAACTTGATATTAACGGTTGGGGGAATTTTAGGATCGGTAGCAATTTGGGGTGATAAAAATAAAATATGGCAGCCCCTGTAGTAATGAATGATATGGCTGGCTCCGCTTGACCAATGCTCTGAGCTTCACGTGAGCAAATTTCCTTTTCAGAGAATTCAAATGGCCTCGTCGGCTGAACTTGACACACGATCGACCATCGAGAAATTGCAAAGTGATAGGGATCGGTGGAACGAAGCTAGACTGGAGAGAATAGACTATATTAACGATAAGCTGAAACAGGGGGGTCATGCCGAACAAACCTTAAAGGATGTTGACTCGGCTATCAGACAGTATTACAATCTGCCCGGGATCCAACTAGAATTTTCCTCAGAGCTCAACTCCATCCACGATTTAGTCTAACGAGGATAAAAAAGAGGCTATTCAAAAAGGAGAATTGGCTTTAGCTGCTGTTGGAATCACAGCGACACAGGAATTTTGGGTTTGGTATTTCGTTTGAGGAGCAAAAAATATCCCCATCGGAAGTTTTATCCTGCGGGATTTTTGTTCTTCTTTTACTGCTGGCCTGATTCCTCGGAATGAAGACCCTGAGTGACCAACAATCTCTGATCCTTGTCGCTGAGAACACGCTTAGCGATAATTTTCCAACATCTTCGCAGATCCAATTTTCCTTTCCCCCAATTAGGTGGTTTCATTGAGAAGTTTTTTTCATACTCATGGTGTTTCCAATGATTAGTCCGCCAAGAACCGCGTAGTGATAAGCTCCATTGACGACCATATTCACATTTGAATCACCTATTTTCCTCCCCTTTTATTTTAATAGCAAACCTGAAGCAGATCGATGTGTAAACGCGTACATTTATCACCGCACAACCAACTCCAATTGTTATCATGTTTTGAGTAGTTTCTTCCATGTCCATTTTTCCAACGTTTTCATTTCATCTTCGATTCTGTCTCTCACCTCCGCCCCAGCCTCAAATAGCTGGCCATGTTAGTAGCGTCCGTATCATGGATACACGCGGCCCCGGCATCAGACACTAGGCTGAATAAATCCTGACACACCCACAAATCCATTACCAATGAACTTGTGGATACGAGCAACAAAACTCCAAAAAATTCGCTCTTCCCTTCTTATTCAAGCTCAAGGAGCTCTCTGGTCTAACTGCTAGTCTCTCCATTTCCGATTTCATCATCCTCCCGCCATTTTTTTTTATTGTATTACTCGCAAAAAAAAAAATTTCTGGCTTACTCGCTATGACCTTTTTTTTTTTTTTCGATATTGCTTCTTGACAACGTCATACAGATATATCCAACACTCACTATCAACACCAAGTGTTCGGCGAGAAATCCGCCAGCCGCTCCAGCCGCTTTCAAAATGAAGCTCAACTATTCTACCGATAATGCCATGAAGTGCGATTATCAGTTTATATCTCCCCAGCTTCAGCAGTAGATCAGCAATTTTTTGCAGCTGTGCCTTGATCCATTCTGTCAAGTTTGCGGCTTGGGTTTTGGAGCTGTTGGGTTTTGGGTCCGGTTGGGATTGCTGGTTTTGGTTGAGCTGGAGTTGCAGCTTCTAACCACAGAATTGGCGCTGCTACTATCGGGGGGGGGGGACGGCCACAATGGTGAGATCGCAAGACCTATCGCGGTTAAGATCGATGCTATCGTTACACCCTCACGTCTGAAAAACTCACCGATTCGATCACGTAGACTTCCATCGCTTTCGATGAAGTTTTCAATCGTGCGCCGTAAACGCTGAAGAGAATTTCGGACTTTAGCTTCTCTGTTCTGCTATAGCATTGTCCAAAATCACGATTTCCGATTGCAGTTCTCGAGCTTTTTTCCGCATCTTCTTTAGTCAAGGGTAAAAGAGTCTTCATCTTCAAAATCCCTCTACTTAGGTTTGATTATGCTACAGACTTCACAACCCTTGGGATTTTAAGCCTGCGAGTTCGTTTTGGCTTTTTTTCGTTACGTCGTTGTACGAGATGCTCGTAAACATCGGACCATCTTTTGAGTTGTCCTTGTTCATGTCAAGACATTGCTAATTTTCTTCGTGGTCGACGAATCGGATCGCATCGTGAGTTAGGAGGCTAGCTCATCCGATGCTTCAGCGCTTGTTCTGAGGTATTGTCACGTCGCATGGAGGGTTTGTTCTAGACGGTAAATCTAGTGCTCTGCGTGCGTGTGGTGTATTGACAGCTCTACTAACTAACGATCGCACCTAACCGTGCTTGGCAGAGTTGTTGAGTTTTTTTTAGTTGTGCTTTTAAAAAGTCAGCACCCTAACTTCCATTCTCGGTAAAACCAGGTTCCCCCCACACCATAATTGTTTCTGTTCCTGATGGTACTAGAGCTAACAATTTTCGCGGGTTTCCTTTCACCGTTAGTTTTGGTTTTTCCTCACTGTTAATAGTTCAACAAAATTCCATCGTCCGTCATTGACCATTTGGTGCCAGATTTAAAAGTGACACCTCCATCTATTTCGAACTTTTTTTCCCTTGTCTTTCGTGTAATTTTCCAAGCGTAGAAAGTTTTGTACTGATTTCCAAACACGTTTAATCATCCGAAGTCATCAACCAAGATGCAACATCAATATTAGGCGGTGGGTCTGTCTTTTTGTAAATTCTTTTCATTCAATCAACCGTTCGAGTAACCCTCTAAAAACTGTTTTTTATCATCTATTCAGGAACGTCTGGCCTCCCATTCCACGCTTCCCTCCGACGAGGCTGTTCAGTGGGGGTTTAAATAGTTACACACCAACCTCCAAGGGTCCTTTCTTCTGCCAACCTCCAGCTCGCTGCACCTCCCTCTGTATCATCCCAGACATCTCCATCATCATCACTCTTTCCATCTCAAAATCTTCACGCGGCAATGATCAACATCATAGCCATTTTGCCGCTTTTTTTATTTTACCCTATAATAAACAAATATGGCGACTAATTACGGACAAAATTGAATCCGATTGCGAAAACTTTCGCACTACGAGAGGGCTCAAAGTGTCCGGCGTACGATAAGCACACTCACGTACCGATCACATAGTCCTGGGATACTTACGGTGAGATTTCCCCGATATCGGAAAACTGACGTCATAATCCCAGGAAAATCCAGGAACATCGATGCTGACATTCAAGTTGGATTTGAATTCGGCGGCAGGAGCCCATAATGATGCCCAACAGAACGAGGTGAACAGTCTCGGAATAGCGAATAGTATCCAAGATTGAAAGTAAAACGTGGAGAAGGCTCGTGCTTCACAGCTGATGACGCTGATTATTTTCATGTGTTACGAGGACTGTGGATGACCAGCAGGGAACGGGAAAACGCGGTATTTGAGGGGTATCCAATCGGAGGCTGTACGAAAAATCAGGATCGATGCTGGAGTCGCATCGAGACTGTCGTAGGCCTGACGTGGCCGTTGGAAATAGCATACGATAACCTCTTCTGCATCCTCTGGCATTTTGAGATGCTGGTCATCACCCAACCCTTCTTCTTCCAGAGTGAGCTCAAAGATCCCTTGTCTTACGAGCTGACATTCCACGATTTTGGAAATTCGTAGTAAGCACTGACAAAACAGCCAGGCTATAACAATTTCCGATATTCACCGGAATTTTGAAGCTTTGAGATCCTCTGAACTGGCTACGATCCTGAAAACCACAGATGGGTAGATTCAATGTTTTTGTTCGACAACATCAAAACACGACCTCGCACGGAATCTGTTGAATAAATCCTGATACAATCTGGATTTCCCTCGCATGGCAACCTCAAGCAAGATCATGAAGGGTATTCTAGTTTTGTTCGTGGATCCGAGGATGGAGGAAGCAAACTACAAATAAACTCTGAAAAGTTCTAACACCCAAAATAAACGGTTTCCGTCACTATTGGATGGTAATCCAATGGCTATTTTCTAGCGGCAATGAGACCAACTCAGATGTTTAACGGGGAATCAGAAACATTTTGCCGACGGAAAGCACAGAACGGTCCCTCATTCTTTTAAGGAAGGTCATTTGGCTGATGTGAGTTTGCCGGAATATCTAACCACGAAGTGGCCGGTCTTTGGTTTTGGATATGAGGTCTAGCGATATGATACGATTCACGGAAATGGGAGAAAATCGAAGGTGTTGGACAGTCCATCCACATAGAGATAGAAAAGAAAGCAGATGCTGCTGTAACCTAGAACGCCTACAGATTTTACGGGTGCATGACGGCAGTCTGAAATGTTCGAAATGGACGGCTGATTGGCGTTCAAAAATAGCTAAAAATAAAAATGGGATATCCGAAATTTGCACACAGCGCTGTAATTTCAGGCGAGACTATGTCGGGAAAGACAGGATTCATTCTGGATCTCCTTTAAAAAAATCCCCCTAGATTTTTTCGAGTACATGTGGATAATCTGCCCAAACTGGAGCACAATAAAGCCTACCGAAATCGTTGCGTGGTGATCAATGATCCAGATCAGGTTTTTAATGGTTGACCCCGAAGATGTATTTCCTCCAAAGGAGGATGTATTTTCAATGACATCCAGTTTTTTGTACAGAATCATAGGTAAATGACTGAACGTACAGTTCATTTTGATCGATGACAGTATCGCCGAAGAAGGGATCGACAAAAAAAGCAGCGCTTTGATAAAGCTAGCGTGGTCCGGACGTCCAATGATAATTGTCTTGTTGGATTTTGTCTCAGGCTTACATCACTGTTCCAAAAACCATCAGAAGTCAATATCAAGTAGGCTGGCACCTTTTTTTTTGGGCAAAAACAAAAGATTATTTTGACACGATTTTAAGAGAATAATGGGTCCATTCCCGAAGAAAGAACTGAACAAGAGTGGAGCAAAAGCATTATTCAAAATTGTTACTATTTTTGCATCCCCCTCGAAGTGTCATAATTTGTATCAACTAAATATGTCCCCCCCTTTTGACATCGACAAAATCATCGAAGAAGACACTAAGAAGGTGATGGTCCAGGCTCTGGAGGTTGGATAGTGACAGAGCGAAAAGCTTATTAAGCCTCGTTGTTTTCTGGTCAGAGCAAATAATTTCTCGGAAAATATACCTCGGATGAAATCGAAAAAAAAGCTTGAGCAGAAAGAAATTGAAAAATTTATATGCTCGATACGAACGTCTGATTGTGAGCTTTTGTCTGGTGACAAAGACCCCTAAAAAAGCATATTGTCTCGGCTTACTCAAACATTGTGAAGTTGCTGCTTCCCTGGAAATTTTACTCTCAACAATCGTGAGGAACTGGCAGAAGGCCCTTTCATCAATTTGGCTTTGAGCAACTGGACGTGTAGCATGTTCTTCAAAAATTTTGGAAGATGGTTGGCTCCTATAGAAACGTTTGCTGCTTGACCATATCATATTGGAGAAGTAAAACAGCTTCCTCTAGAACCCTTGCCTGAACCTAAGGAGGTTGTGTAGATGAAAATAGATTAACAAATCCTATTTCACAGTTTATCGTGATAGGATTTGTTTTATGTTGCTCAGATGGTGTCGCAGATGGTGCTCAGATATCTGAGCAATGTGCTCCAGTAGTATGCTCAGAATGATCCTAATGATGCTCAATGATGCTACAGAAAGATTTAGATGTGCTCAAGATTTTCCAAGAAATAAAAGATGGAGAAATCCGGCGATCAGCACTGCGAAACCCAATTCCAAAAACGGGAAGCACTCCCAAAAAATTGGAAAAACCACTAGATGAAAGTTTACCGCACCCCCGTCCAAAAAATAAAAAATCCGAAAAAGTTGCGGCTGGAAAGCTTTAGCCGCCAAAAAAGAAAGACTCGCAAGTTTGAAGCTTTCGAAGAAATTCAAAAAGCTAAACGAAAGTTGAAACAGAGCCTGAAAAATGATGATTGGTCAATCCCTCTTGTTCTTGTAAGTGGGCAGTAGTCGTTAGTGGATATTTAGTGCAGCTCAGAACTCAGAGAGAAAAAAAAAGTAATCTATTCAACGATTTCGTCGATGATTTCTAGATTCCCTCGGTTAAATATCCATCCGAGGATTTTAATAAAATGTGTGATGTTAATCTGCAAATTGGTGGATACTGAAAATATAATACTAGACGTTATCGATTGTGAAAAAATCTGGGAGATTGCGTACGAGGAGCGAATACATTATTTTCCAGATGATTATTCGGAATGTCCAAAATTTTGGTGACAATTCTGAATCGAAAAAGGATGAACAAGAAAAGATTTGAGGTGCCAAGGGATCATGAATATATTCAGGCAACCTTTCGGTATTACGGTTTATTTAGTTGACAAGTTAACCACAAGTTTGTCGAAGTCTCAACCACGTAGAAATACATATTGAAAGCCTTGAAATGCAGAACTATGAGCCCTCAAAACGCATTTTACACGATCGTTCATATCGGGGCGATTTACTATGAAATTACAAGGTAAATCCCTATCCACCATTTGATTTTTGAAAAAACGATCTGGTTTGATATACAATCTGAGTGGAAAAAGCTGTTACAAAAAAATTTTTACTGGAGTGTCACGCCTAGAGGTAAGTGAAATTATTTCGAGTTCGAATATAGTGCTGTAACACCACCAAACGAAGAAACTACCCGAACCACTACCTTACCACCCCCCGTAACCCTCGAGGGTTTTCCAGAGGTTAGAGGGGTTAATAACATCAGAAACGTGTAATATTTTGATCTAACCAATTTATAGATCGGCAAAAAAGAAAAAATCCTGGCTGGATATCCACTAGGAATTTTTTTTCTGCTCAAGTTATTTGTGCTATTGTGCTACCACCAAGCGAAGGTGTGAATTTTATCTTCCAGGATAATCTCTTATCATCTCTTTGCATCCAAAGCTATTTTTTTTACCTCTTCTGTGTAGACCTCATGAGCCGTGACTCCTAATCACTTCATACGTCCGCATTTTTGAGGTTTTTGGTCAAATAAGCATTTTTCGTAATCCTCGATCCCTTATCGACGACTGATTTCTTCACACCTTTACAACGCTTTTCCCGTTCAACACCTCATACATTCGAACGAATAGAGCTTTTTGCTCTCAACCCACAAATCCATGTTATTATCTTTTCCACACAGCTTCATCCTTGAACATGCCTGGTATTTTTTATGTTTTTTCCAGTTGAATCCAGATGGATGATCGGATGGGTAGTTGGATGTGTCGAAGAATTTTTTCACGTCTGGGGTGATATTCTTGTAGAAATCTTCAATTTGGCGATCTCATACAATCACAGAATCCGTACTGACATCAGAGTTTTGCCTGCTTCCATGCTGGGCTTTGGTATATCCGTCTGAAATCACAAATCTTCGTTTTGGATATATCCAAGACACTCAAGCAAAGGTAAATCGGTTTGTCTAAGGTCACATTTGTCTTCGTCATGTGAGCGCTACTAATTTTTATCGAAGATTGTGGTTCGATCATAGTTTGATCTTTGAGGCTAGGTGTATTGCTCTAGCACGATCGTTCACAACAATTTCAATGTTCACTCGATTTCTGCATTTTCAATGTTTCCCCCCAAAACAAGTGTTCATGAGCTTGAAAAAGTTCTTTCTCAAGAGTCTGTTGGCTTGTGTTCGAAGCTTGGTGTTCAGGTCTATATAGTGGTTTCCTAAAAATCGGATTCCTCGAGCTGTATTGCACGATGAACTTTGGTTAAGCGCATTCCAAAATTCAAGCATTGTTTCAAAGCTCTATGATGAATCACATATTTTTCCTGGTTTTCTGAGATTCGGAATAAGTTTTCGCAACTTTGTCACCATCAATCTTTCAGGAGCTAGGGATAGGTCTTGTGAATTTCATGAAGTTCTTTGTGATATTCCAAATCCACTTCGAGAATGCAAGGATGAACAGTCAAATTTTCGAATTGCTTTCTCGGTCATCCTTGAATTTTCCAAAAAAAATTTATCCAATCTGAGAAGAGGGTTGCTCCTTGCCCAACCGTAGAGATTGTTCGCATCAAGATATGGATGAATTATTGAAGGTTCGAGGGGGGGGGTCGTGTAGTCTTCACCCATGTAAGGATTTTGGCTGTTTGCATATCTCGTTGGAATCATGTGTATACCCCCCATCTAATACCACTTTCCATCATCAGAATCATGTCCATGTTGAAAGAAGTTGCAAAGCTCTATGCCTGTCTTTTTGAGCATGGCATCCTATGACAGACTTGGGGCTGTGAAGTACCATGCTGGATCAAGTTTTGTTATTTTTCGAGCAGACCTTTCTAAATTCTTCTTCAAAAACGTCGGCCAGACGCAACACATCGGTAGAATATACGATTGTGTAGTCGTAGTCCCTCATGGTCTTGAGATCGAAGGCATTCCATACTTCTTTGTGCTGTTGGGTATCCTTCGTCGGAAAATGTGCGTGTCATTTAGCTTGGAGTAGAAAGCTGCTTTCGGTGGAGTTGGGTTTTCTTCGAGCCTCTTCCATTATAACAAGTTGACGGACATCCTCCATAGAAAAGGTAATGTGAAAATCATGCACCTCTACACACACAAAATTGGTATAGGGAAAATGCACGTACCTCGACTTTGTGAAGTCCTTACTCGCACCATAGGCTGTTTTGGATATAGTCTCTTTTATAGAATGTACATTACATTGTTATCTTTCTATTGATACGAAAATATTATACTTTAGTGAAAACTCACTAAGGTCCCTGCCGCTTCCAAATTTTCCACTTTTTAACGTAATTTCCCCTAAAAACAGGGCCTGCAGTGGGGCCTATTGTTACAGTCACTGGTATCCTTCTTCATTTCTAAGTATCTGCTCAGGCATATTGCATTCGACCCTTCTGAAACATTCGAGCCAAATTTCAAAACAATCTGAACACTTTCAACCATAGCTCCTAGTTAATATTTTCATAAATATGTTAATAACCCAGCAGGTCCAGCGTAATCACCTCTGCTTATGCACACACATTGCAGGGTTTTCCAAATTATCAGCCCCATATTCGGGGGCAGACGCGCGAAAAAAAAGTTGCTCGAAAAATTAAAAAAAAGCCTCAATAATTGACGTTCGGGAGCATTTAACCAACTTTTATTTTAATTTTGGAACCTCGATCAATTCACTTTACAAGTTCAAGATCCACATTAATTTCTCAAAATGAGCAGAGTGGGGGTTTCGACCTTCGCCGAGGAGAGATTAGGAAGCATTCTAACCACTTAGACTAGCGAGGATTTTGTTGGCGATGTTGGGATTTTAAATCAATGTAAACCTTCAAAATTAAAGCAGCCTCATGCGTATATCTACATACATACACGTATCACTAGAACGATCAACATCACGCAAGATGATACTGTGATACCGAAAGTTAACAAAGGAAAGAAATTTCGGCTTCAGTAGGGTGTCACCCGCTTTCGTTTTCTTTTATTGAACCGATTGACAGCACCATTTGTCATCCGTCAAACACGGCTGCACACTGACCCTACGGGCAGTGTTCTTAATTAATTGATTTCTAAATGCTTGTTTGTAGCAGACCTTTCTAAATTCTTTCAAAAACGTCGCCAGAAGCACACATCGGTAGAATAACGATTGGGTAGTCCCTCATGGTCCTTGAGATGAAGGCATTCCATACTCTTTGTGCGTGTTGGTAATCTTCGTCGGAAATGTGCGTGTCATTTAGCTTGGAGTAGACAAGCTTCTTTCGGTGTAAGTTGGGTTTCTTCGAGGCCTTTTCGAGGGAATATGACATGATCGTAGGGGATTACTCCTTTCCTGGTCAAAAGCCTGTAATTTTCGCTCTGGGTAGATGGCTTTCCCCTGCTTCTCTCAAGTTCAGGAAACTTTGATAGATTTGGATGCAGCTTGCCTCATCCAGATAACACTGAATTTGACGAGTCTAAAATCGAACAAGTGTTGCGTTTCACTGGAATCTCGACTTTCTCTCCGTTTTGAACTTTAACGAAACTATCACAACAACGGACAATTTGTTTAGTGAATGAATGTACCGCTCTTCGTTTTGGGGATCTGCACAGTCAATCTTGCCCTCGGTCTTGCCGAGATTTTGATGAAAAGATGAGCCTCGACCCTGCGAGATTGTGGGAAAAAACTGAAAGAATTTTGGTTTCTGTAAGCAATGTACAAGCGTTGTGTGCAGCACCTCTACAAAAAAACAAACTTTCCGGTAAAGTGCAGGGTCTCGAACGTTGGTGGCTGTCCTTATCGTCAGGGGTGAAGTGGGTTATCACCAATGTGACTTTTTTGCTTGATTGTATTTTCTAGCATCATTCATGTCATGATCAATCTTTTTCGGAGATTAATATTTTTTGGGTATATCTCTCGGATGTTCTTTTCCAGGGTTTCGACAAAACTTTGAGCTACCTCTTCATCTTCGGAATGTTTGGTGTACATTACGGGGTCTTGAATGTACACAGAAGTCGTCGAACATTGATGTAGTGGCAAAAGCCAGAGGGTTTGTGGTGTTGATAATGTTTCTTGTAGCTTCCTCCTGTATTTGGTTGGCAGGGTGTATCGTTTTGTTGGAAACTTCAAAGTCGGCGTAAACCACGAATGGTACCTGCTGAGATTTGAAATGGTTCTTGAAGGATTGAAAGGTGTTTTTCTTTGGAGTCATTGATTTTACAATTGGCTTTTGAAACAGTTCTTCGTGCTCTCTGAGACGAGGATTGCTTCGGTGTATAGGAAGACGCTCCATACATTTGTACACAAATCGCTTGCCATTCCCGTGTAGTTTTCCTCCATGTACAATCCATGTCCATGTAATTTTTAAACGCAGTAGTGTTGAAATTTTTTCCGTTAAAATAGAAAAAGAATTGACCTTTTGAGGTCTACTGGATCACCATATTTTCTCATAGTGGTTTGATTTTTCCTTCGACAAACCATAGAACACGTGAATCGTATTGGTTGGATTATTTTTTTTTAAGTTTTTTCTTTTTGTAATTTTAAGTGTACTTTCTACTCCAGTCCAGTTATATTTTTCAACTTCTTTCGAAGATTTGTCACACAAAAATCGCGGGTCTGCTGTTTTGTCTGTTGGATTTAGAGCTCGTCTGACAGCCCACTTGAAGCATTGTGCTCGTCTTCATTTTTCATGTTAAAATCAGGCGGCCTGTTTGTCTGCTAAAAAATTCGGAAGCGAAATGGAGCCGAGCCACCTATGTGGTCTAATTCAGATAGTTGAATTCCACTTTTAGGACTTTTCAGTGAATCTTGAAACTTGTTCAATAATTTCGGAATAATTTCATCGTAGAGCATTTTTAACAATCCTGTGGCTGGAAGATTGGTTTTTCTCTCGGAGCTGAAATATTTTTCCTAACAAATTCCTCCTCCCCTTGTGAGTTGACGGCGTTTTCAATTTTACATGTCAAAAACGCATTGAAGGGTAGTTTGCACGATGATCACGAAGAGGATTCCAATTGCAAACTCTGCAACTCTTCTTTGCCTCGTTCATGTAGGTTCTAGGATCCTATTCTAGATCTCCTTTCAATTTTCGAAATGTTGTTCGAACCTCTTAGGCCTGGTCCTGACATTCTGACTCTAGGTTATGGTCGTGGTTTGGTGTGGGTTCCTCGACATTGAAAAAAGCGAGTTCATCAAGTGGATCAGATTTAGAAGAAAATTTTCCCCAAATACTTTTTTAGCTCAACTACTTTTTTTCATCTTTGAGTATCCTCGAAGACCTCCATTTTTTGCTATCAATTTCATCCTCTCACGGTGGAGATCCTCTCTTGGCTATCCTTCAGCTGTAAGTTTGCTTCGGATCCGCCTTCTTTCTTTTCTTTTAAATTCTTTCCTTCGTTTTATCGTGAGCTGGACGTCTTAAAATTATAGCAAGAAGTTCAACTTTCTTCATGCGTGAGTAACCACGATATCCACGCTCCTTGGTCACTACTTTTTTTAGGTCTTTGGTCGAGAGCGTATTGAGCATCATGCTGCTTCTTCTTCTTCGACCTGGTATACGACGGTACATTGATTCTTCGACGTGGCATAACTTCTTTTTATTATTAATGATGAAAATTTAATTTTATTTTTTTATTTTTCTAAGCCCAAAAAAAAATCTCAAAAATTTTTTTGAGATTAATTTCCTTAAATAGTACGTCGGCAAGCTTTTTTTTCGAGACTCTTTAGTCCTCTCATATACTCTTTATGCTATAAAACTTTTGACTTGGTAAAAATCGGAACTCAAGTTGTCTAGAAAGCTCAGCTCCACCTTTCATTTGAATATATTTTGACGCAAATTTGTTTGGATTCTTGTTTGTCTGAGAAAGTCTAATCCACTGGATCTTGTAGAAAACAAACAATGATCATTTTCAACTTGACTTGATCAGTGATTTCTTTTCTCGTTTGATAATGTTTTGACTGCCCTCCATTTTTTTATTATATTTTTCACGTTAAAAAAAAAAATCCCATTCCAAATTTTTAATCGTGAATTAATTTTTGTTTTGGCTTCGCTTTATTGTACAGTTCCAGAGCTTCGGCCATTCTCTTGGCTTCCTTCCTTATCCTTCTCTCGGATGAATCGAGAAGATACGCGGCATACATCCAGAATGACACGATCTTCTCAGTTTTATATTTTGGTTAAAATATGGACAGTAAACTCGCCGAGATTTACTACTCACCACGGGTTTCTGGAAAGGAATCTCCGCATTGACAAGCACGAAGGAAGCCCAGGTTTAGTAAGATGCAGCTAGAAATTTTTTGAATACTCAAGCTTTTGTGGGCAGATTTATCTGCCACTCCGAAGTACTTTCCTCGACAAAAAAGAGATGTTATATTCCCAATGAAGTTCATCAGGCAGATTTATTATTTCTCCCTGCCATTATCGGACTCGGGGAGGGACGCAACATCTATAAATAAAGTGGCCTCTACGGTGGTTGATGTGGCTAGCATGTTCAAAGAAGCTGAGCCTCTTAGCACAAAAGTTCCGATGAAGTTGCAAAAGCTTTCGAGAAAATTTACGTTAGAAGGACGGACGTGGCCAAAGTTTGCTTCAAGTTGATCCTGGTCGAGAATTCATGGGTGAAGTCTAAAATTGATGAAAAACCATAGTGTAAGAATGTCATGAGTGGTTGTTGGACACATCGAGCCAAGCTATTGTCTAAATTTCAATAGGACACTGGCGGAAGGGATTGTTGTGGATAAGGTCAGTACGCAAAAGAAATTTTTTGTTGGAAGCAGAGGTGGAAAAGAATGTTAGATCGAGAGAATGGGTTTTGAGACTGCCATACGTGATCGCAGCTTTGAAAGGCGAAAAAACTCGTCTGATTGGAATGAACCCCAGCGAGGCAATCCAAACAAGAAGAATTGAACCAAGAATTCAGCTCCTAAAAATTAAGGAGTGAGATTCAAATTCCAAGCAACGTAAACTTGAGGTACTTGTACGAGTCTGGAGAATCTGAGGAAGATTCAAGAAGGCGAGCAACAGACCTAATTTGGTCTCTGGGGAAACATACACGGATCGACGGTGTTGTGAAGAATAGTGGAGATCCAATTTTGTATTATCTAACGGATGGTGGCTCCAAAACGAGCCTTCACTAGACAATAATTGTTGACGTTCCGAGGAACGTCCCATCCACCAAAAATTTGAAATAACGAGCTGCAAAAAAAATGCTAAGTCTATCAAATTAATTTTGATGGAATTTTTTATGCTTTTTCAATCTGTACCGCAAACCAGTTGTTTTGCTTGTGTGGTTTTACGAATAGTTTTCTTTTCTCACGATTGCGGAATAGTACTGAATAGACACCTAATCGCTGCGACAGGTCATTCATGCTAGAAAAGGTTTCTCTTTCACCATTTTCGAGGCAAATGAAATAATTGAAATTGTGGATCTGAGGCGCTTCCGATAGATGCTTTTCGATTTGTTATCTGAGGAGGTAACAATTGAAGATGACTCAAGTACGAATTGGTTTTCTTATCATTGTCTATATGATCGATTTCAAGCTCTTACTAGGGAATTTTCAACCTTTTGAAGCACTCGTAAACAAACGATGAACAGAAAATGCAATGTCGTATCCCATGCCAAAACAGAATACTTAGAAAATATCCACTATTGTGGAGGTCAGGTTCAAATCTCTTTGTTTTCAATTCCATAACTGATCCCCCCTCTTCTCGCTCCCTAATTACGAAAATCGATTTTTGCTACATCTTGATTTCTATAGTGGCCAATTTTTTTTGTTTTTTTTTTTGTTGCGAAATTTTCAAAAAAATTATTTTCTCTGGCACACCAACCCCTCTGGGGTGGGCCAAAAATATCCCGGTTTAACAAGGGATTTACTCACTCTCGGAGCTCAGTCATCAGACTCAGACTCAAATCTGGCTCGGACTCTCAAACCCAAATCAAATCGTAGTAAAAAATTCTTTTTTAGTTTTTGAGCCCTTGCATTTTTCGTGCCTTTATCTGATGAAACACGGGCAAATCTGATTTCTCACACGGTGTGAAGACGCTTCTCGGTAAGGAACCCCGGGCGAACCGTGGGTGAACTTATTGCTTATTGTGAGGGTCTTCGTTCACCAAATTTACGATGCACCCCTCACCGAATTTGGTTTCGGTTGAAATTTGAATTTAGTGAGGGCGTTAATTTTTCCTTCTTCGCAACATCGAAATTTTGAACCTGCTTTTGCTTCTGCAAGCGAGATTCAAAATTTTCCCTCTGACGGAATATTTGAATGCATTTTGATTGTCTGTATATGGCAAACTTTATAATCAATTTTTTTTTTTTTTTTTTTGCAAAAAATTTTGCTCTCACATTGAATTTGTGTGGCCAACCCCTCCGGTTTTGGGTCATGGGGGAAATGTAGGGCAGATTGCTGTCCGAACCCCAAGGTTGGGGGAGATAGGGGGGGGTACAGGGGGTTCTGTGGAGTTTTGTGGGGAGTGATGTACAGATTGGCTAGTGTATGGTGATGGAATGAAGTGGGGGACTTTTGCACAGGAGTTTCTGTCGTAAAATCGATTTTGGCTGTCAACTCTACTTTTACCTCTACGGTTTGGGGTGACCACCTCAGTCCTGGCTGGTCATTGGACATTTTGCAATAGCTAGTACTCTATTTTAAGATGTATGTTTAGCATTAATAATAATGTAACATTTCTGTACGTGAGTAATTTTAAAAATGTTTATATTTCCTCAGATGTAAACTTGGTTTATTTTATTACTATAATACATTAAGCCCAGTGCATGCCCCTATCATAGAATTTGACATTAAGTGACTGCTCATAGTATAATATCCTCTACCATAGTAAAAATCCAAATTATTTTCTTCTCAATTTTAAATGTCTGGAAATTTCCCTGTGCTGTGGTCGTCCGTGTATGTGTGTCCATATCTTTCCTGTCTGTGCCGTCTCTTGGCTGATCATCAGTGTGTATGTGTGTGCCTACAAGTTGTGTGTTGTGTTGTTAACAATGTCAAAAATGAGAGTGTGTGTTTGTTGTATGTATGTATTGTATGTTGTGTGTAATTATGTCTGTATGTCTGTATGTACATGTCTGTAGTCGTATGTATGTATTTATGTATGTAGGTAAGGTCATTATGTATTATGTATGTTGTCTGTCGTCTGTCTGTAGTATGTGTGTAGTCTCTGATGTGTGTGGTGTGGTGTGTTGTACAAATGTCACAATAAGAATTAACATTGAACCAACTGTTGCTCAGACAAGCCAAGGCTTTAAGAACATTTTGTATTGTGTGCATGCATGGTGTGTCAATGTACGTATGTATGTATGTAGTATTATGTAATGTGTGTATGTGTGTTTGTGCGTGCATGCGGCGTGGGTGCCGTGCATACATCTTAGCTAATTAGCTACTTAACTAATTGTGGACTTTTTAAAGTGATCCTTTGTCTCACACTTAGCTTTTTGTTAACAGAATAAACCTATAAATTATAGCAAGAGTGAATGCTTAGGGTAATAGTTTTTTAGACATATTATTTATAGTGTTTAAAACAGATATGTTTGTCTTTATGTCTGCCGTCCGTTTGGTTAAAGTGTTTGCATTTCGTTTCTCTTCCGTTCTCTCCTGCAACACGGCTCTGTTGAAGCCGAATTTCAACCAAATTAGGTCCGAAGAACCCTGGGACACAAGGTTCCTATAGGGTGTTCACATTCACAATTGGGCCAATAACACTTAAAGGATGCTTGTTCCGATCGTCTTCGACTTTGGGACCCCCCCTGATTTACCCGTAATCAGTACGATTTTGATATCAGATTAAAGGCCGTATTTTTTCTCATTGTCGTTCGAATTTGAGCCTTCAAATCATTTCATTCCCCAGCTATAAACACAAAACGCCGTTTTAGAGTGGTTAACCATCAATATTAAACAGCTATGTTAATAGGGCCTTTTGCAACATGCATTATCGTCTACCATCAAAAAACCGCAGTTGGTTTCCCATGGTACTTGATGGGTTGTTATGTGCAAAGTGCCAGGCTCTCATATCAAGTAAGAGAACACAATACACATAACTCGGGACCCCTTTAAGTGTTGGGGGGAAGGTCCGCGATGTGACCCAACATGATTTGTTTTTTGTGTGCCTTATTTTAATGGTCAATCATTGGTTGCCCAATGGTGTATGCAATTGCCTAAATATGCAGTTGCGCATATTGTGTGGTGGCAAAAAATTCAATGAGGCCATGGCGTTATTATTGCTAATTATTTTGGCGGCACTATTCAAAATTTGTTTTGGCCCTTAATCGTACTCGCAGTAACTTTAAAAAAAAATCAGCATGTCAAATGTAATTGATGAGTTCCTAATATGAACCAATTTTATGGACCAAGTCCTTCAGGAAAGTGGTGTTTCCTTTTTTTTGGGTTGCAAAATCGTTTTTGGCCGCTAATTTTGAATCCGTAACAACTGATTTTCAATTTTTTCCCTGTTATGTGGGGGTGTTATTTACCCCTCAGTGACCAGAGTTTTGTTAGAAATTCCAGCTGCCCAAGTGGTTTCAGGGGGGTCCATGGGGAACCCCCCTCCCCCCCACACCACACACAAACGGAAATGCAGCAATACTTTATACCTTGCTTTAAAGGGCATTTCTTTGAAAATCTAGAATTTGTTTTTGTGTCACGATATGCTATAATCACTATCTTGATCAGAAGATCCACTGCCCCCAAATCTATATCGAGGTTTTACAGATGGATTCAGGTTCACATGCCTTGAACCCAATTCATCTAAAGAATCCCTCAACCACTGACTTGTGACCCGATCTATGGATCACGAGTCAGCGGTTGCACCCCATATAGGGGTTTTAACAGACATTATGAGCTAGTAAAATCTCAATTCCCTTGGCAAGTTTCGTAGCTTTCATTCACCAATGTAAGATGTATTTAGGTTTTGGGGGATGATATGAAATACCCAGATCACCGGCAGGTCAGTTCATGGTCAATGTATGTACACTACAACCACTGAAACGCTGTGTCCTGGTGATGAGCATAATTGCAACTCATAGTGAGATTGGGTCCAAAGCTCATGTGTGCCAATTAAAGGGGTCTTGATGTGCAGGTTTTGTACTTATATAATTTGGTTTTCGTCTTCTCTTGCCAAACCATTGAGCCAATTGCAGCCCAGCTTGGTCAGAAAAGCCACTGACTCCTAGTTGGTGTTGTTCAGGAAATTACACCCCTTGACCACTTTATGCCTTTTAAAAAACCCCATCCTAACATTTACACATTTTGTGATCACAAGAGGGCAGACTTGTGGTTTGAGTAACCACCCTTTTTTTCTTATTACCACATGTTTAGTACCGGAATTTAAGTTTGTTTTATCATAATATAGTTTCCATCGTACGTAATATGTTTGTCACAAAACATTGTCCTCAATGGTTGAATACCATCACTTGATGGCTCTGCATCAATTGATGGCTCTGTTTTACTTTTAATGTGTGCTGTGTATTGTTTGTTTGTTTTGTTTTGTTTTTGTTTTCTAAATGATGGTTGGCCCTTACATTTGTTTTTCATTTCCAGTTACACACACACATTTTGTTTGTTCACCTTTGGACTAGTTGCATTTCATTTTTTTTAATTACCTATTTATTTGACTATGTATATGTTGGATTTTATTTATTTCTATAAAAGAGAGACTTAAAACTTAAAATGGCTTTGGCACTCACAAGGCCATCGCACGGATGTATTGTGTACATGAAAGGTTCCACACTGAACTGGAACCAAATTCTTCGCCTAATCATGCAATTTTGTAATGGATAAAAACAATACGGTATGTCAATCGTAAAAGTGGCAATATTTTATTTAGATTTTATAAATTGTCAATTCAATTGGTCTTCCCCTGAATATAGTGACCAGGGATTTAACAATCTCGGAGCTTCAGGGACTCATCAGAATCAGACTCAGAATCTGGCTCGGACTCATTCAAAACCAAATCAATGTAGTAAAATTGAGTTTTTGAACCCTTTGCATTTTTTCGTGCCATTTGATCTGATGAAACGGGCAAAATATGATTTTAGGGTTGTGAAGGACGCTCGGTGAGGAGACCCGGGGCGAAAACCTTGAAAAACTTAGTGTGAGGGTCTTCGCTCCCAAATTTACGGATTGCAGCCCTCACCGAATTGGGTTCGGTGTGAACTTGAATTTAGTGGGGCGTAAATTTTTCCTTCTCGGAACATCGAAATTTTGAAACCTGCTTTTGCTTTTGCAAGCGAGATTCGAATTTATCATCTGACGGAATATTTGATGCCATTTTGATTGTCTGTATATGGCAAAAGTTCATAAGTCATTTTTGTTTTTTTTGCAAAAATTTTGTCTCACATGAATTGTGTGGCCAACCCCTCCGGGTGGGTCAGTGGGGGAAATGTGGGCAATTGCGTCCAACCCCAAGGGTTGGGGGAGAATAGGGGGGGTGGGGGTGTAAAGGGGGTCTGTGGGTGTATGTGGGGGAGTGGGATGTACAGGTGATTGGCTGGTAATGGTGTGGAAGGAAGTTGGGGACTTTTGCAAAAGAGTTCTGTAAAATCGATTTGTGGATTGTCAACTCTACTTACCCTACTGTTTGGTTTGTTTGTTTGTAACACACTCAGTACCTCTGGGGGGTCGGTGTACATGTTGCCAAATATGCTTGTACTAGTAGTTTTAAGCGATGATATTGTTATAGCATAATATAATGAACATTTCTGTTACGTGAGTAATTTAAAAATGTTTTATATTTCCGCAGAATGTAAAAACTTGGTCATTTTCTATTTAATAAGCCCAGTGCATGCACCTATCAATAGAATTTGACACTAAGTGATTGCTCATATTATAATATCCTCTACCCTAGTAAAAATCCAAATTATTTTCTTTCGCAATTTAAAATGTCTGAATTCCCTGTGTATTGTGGTGTCTTGTCACGTGTATGGGTGTCCATATCTATGCCTGTGTGTGCCCGTCTCTCTGTCTTTGGCGTTGTTGTCATCATGTGTGTAAATGTGATTTTATGCCTACAAGTGTGTGTGTGTTGTTAACAATTGTCAAAAATGAGAAGTTGTGATGTGTGTAGTCTGGATGTAGTATGTGTGTATGTTAGTTATGATATGTATGTATGTAGGATGTATGTAGTATGTATGTATGTAGTATGTATGTATGTATGTATGTATGTATGTATATAATGGATGATATGAATAACAATGTGGGAATATGTTATCTTGTATGTAGTCTGTATGTTGTATGTGGTGTAAGTATCTGGAGTGTTGTGTGTGTGTGTTGTAAACAAAATTTCAAAACTAAAATTAACCAATTGAACAAATGGTTGCTCAGAGCAAGCCCAAGGCTTTAAGAAACCAATGGTATGTGTGTGCATGATGTGTGATGTACGTATATGTATGTAGTATGTATGTATGTGGTATGTGTGGTTGTGCGTGTGCAGCGGTGTGTGCGTGCATACATTTAGCCAATTGAGCTAAATTAACTAATGAGTGGACTTTTTAAAGTGATCCTTTGTCCTCACACTTAGCTTTTTGTTACAGAATAAACCTATATTATTATAGCAAGAGTGAATGCTTAGGTTAAGTTTTTTAGACATATTTATTTATAGTGTTTAAAACAGATAAATGGTGTCTTTATGTCTGTCCGGTACATTTGTTAAAGTGTTGGCAATTTGTTTCTCTCCTGCCCAAGCTCTTGAGCCAATTCAAACCAAATTAGGTCAGAAGAACCCTTGGACCAAGGTTCATATAGGGTTTTCACAGATGAGGATGCCATTAACACTTAAAGGTGCGTGTTCCGATCGTCTTGGGGACCCCCCTGATTTCCCCGAAATAGTAGTAGCGATTTTGATATCAGATGAAAGGCCGCGTATTTTTTCTCATTGTCGTTCTGAAATTTGAGCCTTCAAATCCATTTCATTCCAAGATATTAACAAAAAACGCCGTTTAGTGGTTAACCATCATTATTAAAACACATATTTAATAGGCTTGCAACAGCATTATTGCGTTACAATCAAACCGCAAGTTTGTTTCCCATGGTACTGATGTGGTGTATGTGCCAAGTGCCAGGCTCTTCATATCAAGTAGAGAACACAATACAACATAAATCGGAACACCTTTAAGTGTATGGGGGGGTCGCGTGGACCCAACATTTTGTTGTGTGTGCCATTTTTTAAATGGTCAATCATTTTGCCCCAAATGTGTATGCAATGCCTAAATATGCAGTTGCGCATATTTTGGTGGCAAAAAATTTCAAAGGCCAGGCGTTATTATGCTAATTATTTTGGGGCGGCACTATTCCAAATTTGTTTTGGCCCTAAATCGTACCGGTTAAACTTTAATAAAAAAAAAATCAGCAATGTAAATGTATTGATGATTCCTAATATGAACCAAAGTTTATGGAAAAAGTCCTTCAGGAAAGGGGTGTTTCTTTTTTTGGGTTGCAAAAATCGTTTTTGGACCGCTATTTTGAATCCGTAAAATTGATTTTCATTTTTCCCGTATGTGGTTGTGTGATGTACCCCATCATGACCAAAGTTTGTTTAAAAATTCCAACTGCCAAGTGGTTTTCAGGGGGTCCTGTGGAACCCCCCTCCCTCCCACACACAACACAAACGGGAATGCCACAAGACTTATACACTGCTTTAAGGGGCATCTCTTTGAAAATCTAGGAATTGGTTTTTGTGTCCCAGATAAATTGCTATAATCACTAATCTTGGTCAGAAGATCCACTGCCCAAAATCTATATCAGGTTTTTTACCAGATTGGATTCACGGTTCACATGCCTTGCAACCAAATTCAGAGCTAGAACAACACTCAAACCACTGCCTTGTGACCCATATCTAGGGATCAGGAGTCAGCGGTTGCACCCCATAAAGGGGTTTTAACAGGACACTATGAAGCTAGTAAAATATCAATTTCCCTTGGCAAAGTCAGTAGCCTTTCATGCACCAATGATAAATGTAATTATGGTTTGGGGATGATATATGATACCCAGATCACACAAGGTCCGTTTCATTCAATGTATGTACAAGTAACAACCCACTGAACTGTTCCTTGGTGGATGAGCATATTGCAACTCATAGTTGGCTTGGGTCAAAGCTCATGTGTGCCAATTTAAAGGGATTTTGGCAGTTTTTGTAGATTATATATAATTTGTTTCTCTTCTGCCTAAACAATTGAGCCAATTGCAACCCAGCTTGGTCAAGAAAAACCACTCTGACTCATCTTGGAGTGGTTCGAGAATGGACACCCATTGACCACTTTATGACCTTTTAACCCCCATCATAACAAGGTTACACATTTTGTTGATCACAAAGAGGGCAAGACTTTGTTGAGTACCACCCTGTTCTTAATTACCAAACATTTTTTGTACCAAGTTAATGTGTTTTCATAGTATTACCAGCGTACGTAAGTAATTGTTGTCACAAAATTGTCCTCTTTGAATACCATCACTTGATAGGCTTCTGCATCATTGATGCTCTGGTTTTACTTTTAGATGTGTGTGTGTATTGTTTGTTTCTTTTTGTTTTGTTTTTGTTTTCTAAATTTGGTTGGCCTGTACATTTGTTTTTCATTTCCATTTACCACACATTTTGTTTGTTCACCTTTGACTAAGTGTGCATTTTATTCTTTTTCTTATATACCTATTTATTTGACTATGTATATTGTTGGGATTTTATTTATTCTATAAAAGAGAGACTTAAAACTTAAAAATGGCTTGGATCACTCACAGGCCATCGCACGGATGTATTGTGTACATGAGGTACACACTGAATGGAACCAAAAATTCTTCGCCATAATTCATGTCAATATTTGTAATGGATAAAACACGGGTATGTCAATCGTAAAAGTTGCATATTTTATTTAAAATTTATAAATTGTCATTCAATTTCTTCCCCTGAATATCAGTGACCAGTGATGTACATCATACTACATTGACTCCAGCAAATAATGACGCTATTGATATTCAGTAAACCCCCTGCATTAAAGACACAAAGCACTTTAGCTTCTTTTTTTAAATCTCGATGCTATTTTTAACTGTCCATTGGTACAGTTGAAACGGTGACAGGTGTTATTAACTTTCCCCGTTTAGATTGAGGCTTTCTTCTGTTCCCGAATAATAAACCTCGAGCTCTACTGTGAGTATTCAACTTGCTTGCGTTTCTTCGTTTTCCTTTTCGAATAATGATGCAATGCTCTGCATCAGTAATTTGGACACGCACAGAAAAACTCAAGTTTTTTTGTTTTTTGTGAAAAAGGTATCACTGTAAATTTTTCAGACGCCAATGTTCTGAAAAATTTACAGTGTAGGTATTTGTGGAAAAATAGCACGATCTAAATCGCGGTGGTGATAATACCTGAAATCTTTTCAACTGCATGGACAGTATGGCTCTGTACGTGTAGATAAAAAGGAATCTGCAGTGCTTTGTCCCCTGCATACCGGATGGCTTAATGAATATTAACAGCGCAGCGCTATTATTTGCTGGAGTTGATGTAGTATATGATGTACATCCACTAGTCACTAATATTCAGGGAAGGAAATTGAGATGACATTTTTTTTTTCATTTTGAAGAAATAGTGCAACTTTTAGACTTGACATAGCCCACAGTATTTAAAGGTATAATAATATATATTTGCTGTTTATCTGATCAGAAATGAATTCGCCGATATTAGTAACCAAAGTCCTTATCCGAGCATCTTGTTCCCTTTGAAGCGATGGCCTAGAGAAGGAAATTAAGATGACATTTTATTAATTTAGAAGAAAATGTGCAACTTTTAGATTTGACATACTCACAGTATTGAAAGGTATGAATATACTCTTAATCTATACAGAAATCAGTTAATTCGCCGATATGCGTAATCAAAGTCCTTATCCGAGCATCTTTTTCCCTTTGATACGGTGGTCTATATCAAGTTAGTTGGGCCAGGACAATTATCAGGGCCCCGTCTGATTTAAAGACACTATACAGTGATCCATCCATTAAAAGTAAACATTTTTAATTATATAATTGCATAAAAGTGAAGAATAATTCTTCAGATTTTTTTTTACAACTGAAACATTGACAGAAAAGGAGGAAAACAGCAGTGTTCTAAGACATGAATCGCCATTCAATTACGTGTTATAGTAAGTGTCCGTACGGACAATAATGACTAAAATATTCAATTTTGCCCTTATTAGGTTGCTTTTGGTCTTGTCACTTGTAGGATATGTTAGGATACTTATACTTGTATGTATACATGCAAAAATCTGATTTTTAAAGATTTTTTTTTCGATTTTGTGATATAGCAAATCACTGATAGTGCCTTTAGAGTATAGTTAAACTGTTATAACTGCAAATTATTGCTCATTCTCGTTAAGTATATTGCCCAATCTCCCAATGTAATAAGCTTTGGCAAATTTTGGTAAGGAAAAACAAGGCAATTATATTTCCACCAAATGCTAAGGTCACTCTTTTCAAATCGTTAAGGTAATAATACTCTAAATGTTCTGTAGGAAATAAACAGCAGGCTTATTGAATTGCGAAGTTAATATAAGAGGTTACAATATTGTTTTATAGTGTAAAACGCAGTTTCAAAGCATGCTTCAATTGAAATGGGTCGTTTGAACAAGTTGTAGTGACAAAATGTATAAGATTAAATTTTCTGCTAAATTAGGTTGTAGCATTATATTCGGAAAAGAAAGCATTAATTGGTTGACAATTCGCGGTGACCTTATTTCTTTTAATTAAATCTGAGGTAATATACATCTTATGATTATATGTTAAAGAGGCACTACCCTATCCTGCCTCGACCCCACCACTCTGGCACTCACTCTGTCAAACCTAAGATTTTGGTATCATTGGAAAGCTTGTATTTTTCTCATCTCATCTGCAAAATATTTTGACAATTCTTTTCCGTCATGATGCTACAAGCTAAAATATGAGTTGTTATACGGGAAATTTCTATTTATAACCCAGATGGGTGGATTCCTATCTGGGATTGATCATTCAGGAGTCATTGCCAAAAGTCAAAGGTCAATTGTCTAGCCTACAGGGGTCAAAAATGCAAAAAAATGCACTGATTTGAATGAAAATGGTCTCAATTGATCATTTTACCAAACCGATTCATATTAAGAATAGTTTGCCCTATTTAGGATCTCTTGTTACCATGGTAACACTCTAATGTAATCTATGTCCATTGAACTCTATTGAATCAGGTCAAATTAGGGTGTTAGCATTGCAAGAAGTAATCCTGGATAAGGCAAACAAATATGAATCGGATTGGTAAAAGCATCATTTTGAGACCATTTTCATCGAAATTCGTGCATATTTTGCATTCTTTTTTTTATTCCTGTAGACCAAATTGACATTTGACCTTTTTTAATCTTTCGACAGCCATGGTGTTACTGCCTGATTTTTATTAGCATCAATATTACAAAGGCTGATTAGAATCAATTATACAGAGAGAACAACACACAAACACATCCGCACACAAACACGCACGCAAACAAAATCACCCACAGACACACAAGTCAATAGGAAAAGAAACAAAACAATAACAAGGTGCTGTGTATTGCAATGGAATGTCCCAACAAAGATTTGGAGTAGGTTTATCATTTCATTTCCTGGGACCTTTAAAGTTACAATTATAGATCGATCATGTAGTACAAACACCATGAGATATGATGCCTGTACCACATCCATACCGCAGTACAAACATCATGAGATACGATGGAAATCAAAACACAGATACGTGTGAAGTCAAGGTATAATATCATAATGGCAATCACAGTCTGACAGGGTATATACATGTATGTGAAAACTCACTTTTATGACAAAAGCAAACAAATCTAGAACACTGCAAAAACAATATTTAGAAACGTGGTGCAAATTAGTGTTTAGAGATTTGACATGTTTAATTCCTAAACACTTGGCATCAAATGTATAAACATGTCAAATCCCTAAACATGTTTAGATTTTAAACATGTTTAGATATAAGGTGCTTAGATATTAAACAGACATTTCAAATGTTTAGAAACGTGGTGCAAAATAGTGTTTAGAAAAGTGTTTAATTTCTAAGCACTGCTTTTGCAGTGAAGTCAAATCTCCATTTTTTTTCAAATGGGCTGAAAGTTTACCATTTTTCTTAGCAATAAAAGTATTCAGTTTCCCTATTTCCCTTAACAAATATTTTTAAACTAATAAAACTGGGAATCTTCTTTTGAAATTTACAAAGAAAAATGAAATACTTCACACACAAAAATAGGTATGTAAGAAATTTGTCATTATAAATGCTAAAAATCTTATCAAAATTGGAGATAAAAAAATCACTGTTATGTTTATCCTTAATGGCCACAACCAGCTCATCCCAGAGAGGCTTAACAAATATACAGTCACAAGACATGAATGATCGACTCAGTAAATTGCTTACAAAAACCACAGATAGGAGAGTCTCTGCGATTAATATTAAATAAAAAAATCATTAAAAAGCAATTGCCTTGTGAAAAACCTTGAAATAAAATGACCTTATCCGTGTATCAATCGTGCATTTAAAATTACGGACATGGATTTCTTCCCAGTCTGTGTCTTGAGGATCATCTAGATCATCAGCATCAATGAAACTTTCCCAAAATATAATACGCTTATCAGGAATGCATGTTTCGGTTAAGAGAGTGTAAGTGAACCGTGGGATTTTTGAACACTGAGAAGATTGGAATAATATGATTAAATATTAACTACTTTGGGATTGGATTCCCGAAGCCACTGGCAAGGAATGCATAAGGACGTTAAACTTCGTTCTGTCATGACGGGAAATATCAAAGTCCAGGACCAATTCTTCAAACAGTTTGCTATACCTGGTAGAGGTGGATTAAAAAGGTCGCTAATATACACAATACCCCTATCACACCAGTCTTCATTATACAAATATTGTTTAGTTTTGGACCTGATATTTCTATTAAACCATAAACATTGATTATTTCCAAAATCAGAAAAACTTGTATTATACAGTTCTTTACATGCCCTTTCACAATAAATATACCAGGTTCTGATAGAATCAGCCAAAGCTGTACTGTGAAGCTTATTAAGGAGAGACTCAGGTGCATATGATTTCCAAAACAAATCATCATATTGGCCGTCCATACCAGATAACTCAATGGTTTTCCACAAGCTTTCAAAATTATTATCAAGAAGTAATTTAACCCATATCATTTTCTAAGCTAAGGAGAAATGGTAGGGATCAATCATACGAAGGCAACAATAGTTGTAATTGTTACAAATAAATATCCTTTTGAACCTATCATTACCCCCACTCAAAATGAATTTAAAAAACATCATATCAAGCTCTTTATAAAATATTTTGGAATTTTTATACACAAGACCGAAAAGAGGTAAAGAAGTTGGGGCAAAAGAAGAACTTTAATAACGCAATTTTTACCAATAAATGAAAAGTTACGTGCACGCCCACAATTTAAGACTCCATCGATTTGTTTAAGCTTTGTTTTGTAATTGAGTTCAAACAAGGATCCACTATTAAGGGAAAAATTAATACCCAATGTTTTAAAAAAGTTTGTTTTCCAGGTGAGACCACGATCTGAAAAGGAAAAATTACGAGAACCCTTCCTAGCCCCAATCCAAATTGCATCAGATTTAGAAAGGTTAATTTCACAACCAGAACAATTAGCAAAATTGTCCAAAGTAGTAAAAGGTTATTTTAATGAATTCTGAGACCGACCCATCCAAAAACATGTTGAATCATCTGCAAGGAGAAAGATTTTTAACTCTTTGTCTTCAACAGGAATACTTTTTATATTGGCATTCTGACGAACAGCAATAGCCATTGTTTCAATGATTAACAAAAATAAGTACGGAAAAATTGGACAACCCTGAAAAAATCCTTTCCGGATGTTAATTGACTCTGTCAAAAACAAATTATTAATAATATAGCGCTTCCTAAAAGAATAAATAGTTTTAATCCAAGAAATAAATCGATCACCAAAATTAAAATGTTTCAGGACTTGAAATGCCTTTTCAATGTCAGGGAGGAGAATAGCACCAGGAATATCATTTATATCAGGATAGTCAATAACATCAAGAATTAAGCGAATATTATTGCCAATATTCCTACCCTTAAGAAAACCAGATTGATCTGAATGAATGAGATTATCAAGATATTTTTAAACGATTAGCCAAAACCTTTGCAAAAATGTTATAGTCGACTGTAAGCAAGGAAATTGGCCTACAATTCTTGATGTACATACAGTCTTTATCTTTCTTAGGGACCATTTTCAATAGAGAATTTATGAGTTAAACAACATATCGGAAATGTCTGGCCAAAAAACAACATAAAATTCGACAGGAAACACATCAAACCCAGGAGTTTTATTCGGTTTCCTTGAAATCAGGGAATCATACAATTCTTTCTTTGAAATAGGTTGGTCCAGAATCTGTTTGGATTCAGCATTCAATTTAGGGATATTGATACCATTTAGGAATTCTTCATTAGTCTCATATGATCCCCCAGTTGTATTTTTGGCAGATTACAATTTTTAGAAATACTGATGAATTTCTTTAGTGATATTTGACTGATTACAAACAACTTCACTATCGTCATTTTTCATCTTATGCATTTCTTCTCAGATAACCGTTTTTCTAAATTACAAAAGTATTGAGTATTTTTTCACCATCCTCCATCCATCGTGATCTTGAGCGGATAATTAAACCTCTAGTTTCGAAATCCAAGATATTGTTTAAATCCACTTGCAATTTCTCCAGCCACAGCAGCCAGCAAACTCCCGCTGTGCATGGATTACACCAACACCAGGTCACGCACTGCTGCCATTTCAAAACACGGACATTTACTTCGCATTTCCCAAGAAAAATCGATGACCGTGTAGAAATGTTTTTGTCTAAAATGGACCCTTTTATACCACCCGAAACCGTTCAACAGAAAAACTTCTAACCGGTCACATATTTTTGTTTTAAAACCTTATAATTAAACCCGAATATCAAATTTCCACAGACGCCTACTAAAGTCTGTTGAAGAGACTCTTATTTGAACAATGATACTCATAACAATAGGTCAGCGGGATGTTGTCGGCTGCTGTGTTCTCCAGCTGAGAAACAAAATCATTCCAAGAGGGATTGTCATTAATTTGAAT